>WURS02078299.1:5000-24375 GCA_011762765.2 Rhinocypha anisoptera | reverse complement strand
GCTTCCCGACCTCAGGATCTCAAGTTGGAGTTAGGCCGAGTGACCAACCCGCCCTGGGAGAGGCCAGAAAAGAAAAATATTATATGAGAAACTGTAATTGTTCAAATATTTGTAAATTTGAACTCTCATTTCAATAAAGCTTTCCTAAGTGGCACTTTGATTTGGAGTGTAAAGCTTACAAGCTTACTTGTTAGTATAGAAGAAACATAAACAATGTTACCGTTATTATACAAAGACTTCCATGTCAACACATTTTCATCTTAAGACTTTAGTAAAGTAATTAGATAACCTCTATTTTGTAGTTTCTCATTGTCACCAACGAGATTGCACTTATAGAAGCATCTCTAGACTAATTAAAAAATTTATTAGTGCAATGTTGAGAAAAGTCATAATTTCTATGACAATGATAATGGCATTCGTTGAGATAACAAATCTCATATAAAATTGTAGAGTATGGGAGTAGAATTTTAAAACTCAGGCTGTTCCTGGGGAAAGGTCGACTATGGCGGAAGTAATCGACATGTTCAGCGGCGACAGGGAAAAAGCGGATGTCAACTGGATTGACTATCTAGCAATCGGAATCTATTTTATCGTCGTTCTAGCTGTTGGAATATGGGTATGATATCACTTTATGCTCTGAATTGCTACGGCTCAATTTGACTTTGTTTTAGTCATCAAAAATCAGCAAAAAGAACACTGTGAATGACTACTTCTTAGCGGGAAGAGAGATGCACTGGATTCCGGTAGGAAGAGAGTGACTTTTCAAGTTTTGAATCATGATGACTATATGTGTTTCTTTTCCTTTTCAGGTGGGTGCCTCAATTTATGCTTCCAATTTAGGTTCAGGTTAGACAATAGAGTAGAATACAACAATTTAAAAATAATAATTTAAATCTGAAATTGTAGAGCACTTTGTGGGCCTAACTGGATCGGGCGCAAGTTCCGGCATAGGAATGGTAGTTTTCGAATACACCGCTATCTACTGCGTGATCATACTAGCGTGGTACTTTATGCCTGTTTATCTCTCCTCTAATGTAACATCAAATGACGTCAAAACTTATAAATGAAATATAATAACTCGAATAACTCACCATTCAGGTCAGTACCATGCCACAGTACTTACAAGAGCGATACGGAGGACAGAGAATCCGCGTTTATCTTTCCTTGCTGGCTCTTATTCTCTATATCTTCACCAAAATTTCGGTTAGCATTGAGTCCGAGTTGTGAACCAATTTACTAATCATATTACAAGGCTAATCTCTATGCTGGAGCGTTGTTCATACGAATGTTGCTTAACATCGATGACATTTATTTGTCAGTTATCATCCTCGTTGTCTTATCGGCACTGTTTACCATCACAGGTGGACTCACAGCGGTAGGAATATGATACGAAAAATATACCAAAGCAATGACAGTTGTGGAAATTAACACCATTTTTGTCAGGTCATCTGGACTGATTTTATGCAAATTGTACTGATGATCGTTGGTGCAATCTATCTGTCTATCACTAGTTAGTGTTTTTTGTTTCTTTCTCAATCGTTTCTTATTCATTTAATACTTGTCTTCACTATAGGTATTTCTAAAGTTGGTGGGTACGAGAATCTGGCAAAAAATTATCGTGAAACAGGACTTCCAACTAGTCCTCTGTTCCAGGCCTTCAAAGATGGCTGCAACGGCTCAATTCCAGAAAATAATTGCACTTCTTGCAGCGAAATCACACCTTACTATCTCAACCTTTTCAGACCTATAAATGATCCCGAGATACCATGGTTAGGAATTGCCGGAGTTTTCATTTCAGGCATGTGGTACTGGTGCACAGATCAAGTAATTGTCCAGAGAGCATTGTCAGCCAAAAATTTAACTCATGCAAAAGCTGGCTGTATTCTGGCTAGTGGTCTCAAGTTGTTGCCATTGTACTTGCTCATTATACCAGGCATGGCGGCACGTGTGTTGTGGCCAAGTAAGATTTACATTGGGGAATGTACAACAATTGACTAACTCTCGTAACCAGATGAAATAGGTTGTTCTAATCCAGACTATTGTGAAGAAGTATGCGGCAGTCGATCAGGATGCACTAACATGGCCTATGTTTACTTGGTAATTCGACTGATGCCTCAAGGTAGCACACAACGAATTGAAGAAAATGTGACGCTATAATTCAGATTGACAGGGGCAACTGGGTTGATGGTTAGCGTGATCATAGCAGCGCTGATGAGTTCCCTGACATCAATCTTCAACAGTGCTTCTACCATCTTCATCATTGACATCTATGTGCGATTTCGAAAGCGCGCCACTGAGTTCGAGCAGATCATAGTAGGTATGCATGAAAACAAATCACTGAGGCACTCGTCATAGTAGACGTACTGCTATAGCAAAAATGCACTGCCATATATTAGCATAAATGCACCGATGGTTTCTCTTATTTAGGGATCTCAGCTTAATCCAATCGAAAATCGAATTTGAAGAAAAACAACACTTTAGGACCAATTATGAAGTTACTTTCGGAGAAAAGTGCAGTTTTTTCGGGGTTGGATTAAGCTAAGAGCCTTATCTTATTTAGTTGAATAATCGGATTGTTTTATCAATTAGGAAGATTGTTTGTATTGTTCTTGGTGGTTGTTAGCGTCATCTGGATTCCCATTTTGGAAAGCTCTCAAAACAGTCAGCTCTTTCAGTACATTCAAAGTGTGACCGCATATCTAGCCCCGCCCCCGTGTGCCGTTTATATCTGGTCTCTTTTTTGGTGGCGCACAACCGAGCCTGCAGCTTTTTGGTCATTGGTGATCGGACTGGTCATAGGTCTCACCAGATTTGTTCTCGAATATGCATACCAAGCACCGATATGTGGAAGCACCGACCACGATCCTCGACCTCTCATCGTGTCTAAGGTACACTATACACACTTTGGATTGATCCTCTTTGTCATATCAAGTATCCTCATTGTGGTGATAAGCTTGGCTACTAGTCGCATCAATCGACGACATGTAAGGACAAATGAACCCAAGAGCAAACCATTAACTGATGAATTTTTCCAAATCAAGCTTCATCGATTGACATACTCGACTAGGCATAGCGAGGAGGTTCGTGAAGAAATCGATCGGTCAGATGAAGCGGCGAAGGACAACAGTGGCACTGGTACTCCTTCCTCGTCGTCACTGCTTGCCCACAAGTGGGTTGCCATTTTGTGTTGCGCTCAAGGTGTTGCAAAACACCGTGTTTCTAACGAGTCAGTGGAATCTTTGGAATCAATTGAAAAGCCAAGTGCTGAAGTAATGGCCAAATTGCATGCTTCGGCAGCCAGAGATGATCCCAAATACGAGTACCTAGTTAATTTGGCCACTGTTGCATCGATTGTGGCTTGCTCCTTCTATTGGGGATACTATGCATAGCACATTTAACTAAACAGTGCTCGTCACTTTGTTATTGATATTGTTTGCAACCGCAAATAAAGAATGATAGGTGAGTGTGTAAGGACTAAGCATGAGAATGAGTAGCCATTCGAGCGAGGTGCTGGTTATGTGCAGCCAGTAACCACTTTGCTCGGGAGACCAGTGAAGACGTAAGTCTTGCTCCACAAAGGCCCTAGGGTTCACCACAAATGATGCTATGCCGGTAGAGGAGTAGCCTAGAAAAAAGACAGAAACAAGAGAAAAGATGAGACATCGGTAGCGAGCGGTACGGGTAGAACCGAGGAGAGAAGCCATTTGCCACTCGAAGTAAATGTCAAGCAGAGTGGAGAGGAAGGCAAGTGCCGCGAAGAGGTTGTGCGTCACTTGAACACCGGTCGGGTCTGCATTTCGAAAGGAGGCTACCCCAACAAAACCAATGGTCATGAGAAAGCCGGTAAGTAGTGAGTGGATGGTAGGCACACTGTCCATGCTGGCACCAGCAGCTTGCTCTACTCGAGAACTGCTCACCACCGATGCTTGCCTGTTGTCACTGGTTGCCTCAAGCAACGCCCACCGTGTCCACAGGTAACGCAGTAACACGAACAGCAAGAGCAACACTGCACCAAAGGACAGCGAGAATGTGAACAGTGATTCTTCAGGCTGAACCACGCCGAGATCGCTAACGTATGGAAAGAAAGGATTGATGTGTCCTTGCAAGCTGGCCACCATCCATCTTGGTACACAACGATTGCTTAGCATTTTCGCTGATTCACTATCTCACATACTTACAGCACAAAAGGGAACAATAAAATCAATAAGCTCAGAGTAATTGGAAGTAAGCAAATCATTGAAATAAGATTTGAAAGGATTAGATTCGCCATTGATGCTTTAGAGCAGTTTCAAATTATTTCTGATTAAATCAAAATTAACATTCACATAAAAAAATAAAAATTAAATGTCTGTGGGTTGCGTTTAAAATAATGTGATTTTACTAAATAAAAAAGAATTTTACAAAAAATACACGCAAATATATATTGAATTCACTTCATCAAGATAGGGCAGGTCTAACTTATGTGGTTTAATTTTACTTTTGCCTTAGGTTTTGGTAATTAATCGATCTTACTCGTGGTTAAAAGCAATCCATTTAGAATGTTTCTAAGAAATTGGAACAAACCGATTCTTTAAAGTTATAAATTATATAAACAAGATATGTACTGAATAGATTACAACCAATTACATAAACATGGTGAATTCTAAACATTGCTTCTACTGAGCGCAAGATAGCGTAAACTAGTACTTATCAGTTATCGCTTTTAAAATGAGCCCTGTGGACATGATTAGGAAGAAGAGACAGTGGCCAAGTGTGCGCTTGCATGGTAGTGTGCATCGACAAGCACTAATCATATTCAAGGATAGTGTAAAGCCAGTGTTAATTCAGCGTGTTTGAGTGGTGTGCGCGCACTGCTGATGCGATGGTCTCGTGTTCGGTAGCAGTAATGAGTGGAGTCGAAGTGAAGTCATCTTCTGGTTAGTGGAGACAATGGGCATTAGCATCGCTCAGTGGTGGCCATTGTGACACGCATCGAGCTAGGTGGAGCGTGCAACCATGCCCACGGGATCCGCACCTTGCAGCCTAACACTTTCTTTCCATCGGTCGAGTGTGACACTTCGCAATGTCTCATCCAATCTGGCTCATCTTGCTTCTGTTTCTTCTGGCATCTTGCAACCTTTTCGTCCAAGGTATGCCTCAACCTTGCACACCGGTTCTCACCTAACTCTCATTCAGGAGCCAATGATAACTTCTATATCTACAAATACGACTTGAAAGCAATTAAGGTAAAGCTTTAGGTAAAAGGTAAATGGTCTTGGTTATGTCAACTTGTAGATCAATTTTGCAACAGGCTCGACCAAGTCAGCGGCAGGTACACCCAATGATTCTGGCCCGTCGTTCACTTCGCGAAATGAATGGCAAATCAATCCGAGAGAACGAGCTCATGTCCCTCTTCGAAGCAGCTCGTTGGGCCCCGTCTTACTACAACACCCAATCCTGGCGATTCGTCTATGCTAAACGCACTAGTCCTCAGTGGAATGACTACCTAGACGCATTGGTTCCGGCAAATCGTAAATGGTGCAAAGATGCTGCCGTTCTCGTTGTGGTGCTTTCCAATAATAACCAAATCTACAAAGGCAAGAAAGTACCAGTTGAAAGTCACAGTTTTGACAGTGGAGCTGCAATGATGGCCATAGCCCTAGAGGGTACAGCTCGTGGCCTAGTAGTACATCCAATGACCGGCTACGATAAAGACAAAGTTCGCAACATGATTGGCCTCAAAGACACCGACGAATACACCATTGAAGCAATGATTGCCATCGGCAATCGGCTTAGACGCAACAGTGAAGAAAAAACCACACAACGATATGAGATCAACAAAATCATTTCTGAGGGCACTTTTACTGAAAAAATTACATAATTGTTCCATTCTTAGTACATAAATACATACAAATATATAAAAATAATAAAATACTAATACCGTTATTACATTGGTTATCATTGGCTTTAGTTAGAGGCACGATCCCTCGAGCGATAAACAACCCCACGATTTTTTAATTCACGCACAATTCCAGCTGGTAGACGTCCCGAAACACTGATAGCGTACATTCCGATGGATTTGCGATCTATTACAAGATCGAGTTGAGTAATATATATTAAAATTTAGACAAACTACACTTACTAATTTTTTGCCACTTTGCCACCCAGCTATCATCAGGATTTGTTAGTGCAATTAAACTATAGAAAAATATATATAAATTGACAATATATAACATATTCATCGGTTTGTTACACACCCATCAAAATTGTTTGAAGTACAGTCGTAAACCATCTCACGGTTGTTCTTCATGCCAAGAAATTCTTCACAATTATCACACCCATCAAACTCAAATTGTTCAAAAGACTGTTTTCAGATGAAAACAAAAACAAAATTCGTAAGAAAAGTCGAGACAATAGAGAATAGAACCAACCTTGACCAGCGAACAAAGCAAACAAGCTCTCAAGTGGCGCAGATCATTGGGAATTACACGAAGCAAGTCATCGGCCATCTTGTGGTTGAGTGATAATTGTGATAACTCACAACAATTTACAAAATAAGTGGGAAAACCAAGCAGCTTGTAATGCGGTGAGCACCAAACTGCATGCAGATTGACAACTTGTCTCACTTTGAGACACAAACATTGATGCATGTCCATGTCATCCATAGAGAGCGTTACCCACTCGAATAAGTTACAGGCAACACTCAAGAAACGGCCAAAAATGTTCTCTACCTTTGGCAGTACAAAGTGACCTTTTTTCGAAATGTGGCCAGAGGTAACGCGTGCACTTTATGGCGATTTATAATGGAGGTCTTTTTTGAGAAGGCCGATTGTTGAGTGTTGCCTGTACTCCAAATCCATCGAATTATTTCTTGCACAATTGCATTATTATATTATTTATAATTTATTTTACTAATAAAAATGTGCTTTTGTGTTTATGTAGGAATTCCGACAGCGTTGAGAACGGACGGTCGTGAGGTGGACGGAGTCGCATTGGGGCAATGAAAACTGCCGAACTGCAGAAATGCATGCATTCGACATGTCGAATGCATTGCCACAGTGCGACTCCGTCCACCTCACGACCGTCCGTTCTCATAGCTGACTGTATATGACAGCAAAACAAGCGTAACTTACGCTATTTCAACCTAACGAGTGTGTGTAATCGACTATTTATTTCTAAAAAAAAGTAATCCCTCAAACTTACGCGGTGTTGTAAAGGCCAAATATAAGGCATTAAAAATTACATTAATTCTTTTTACTTTGTCTTTGCAGTTTGAACAACGCGTAAGTTTGAAGACAAACGTTCAACTTGGGGCATCTTTACTGTCTTTTTGGTAGCTATATAGTTATCATAAGGTAAATAAGTTACCAACATATCTTTTAAGCTGTTCCACGTTTAACATTTTTAGCGGATTTTTTTTGTATGTAAAGTGTTTAAATAATATGTGACTTACCAGCAAGAAAGGTGAAGATGCTGGAGAGAAGAAAAGCCCACCATTTGCGGTCTTTGAGGCAGGCGGCTTCCTCGGGTGAGTAGGTCGGCATCGGGCCGGTGATGCCTCGGCCGTGGCCATCGCGTTCATACTCCGAGTAGACCAGCATGACGAGATGGGACGAGGTTAGATGCTCACCACTCACTCCCACCTATATCACCTTGGCCACCCGATCAACCACGACTCTCTTCCATTCACCACGCGAATCACACCACACCATTTGGAACCTATTTCAACGCATCCTCATTCAACATCAACACAAATCGAGTAAGAAAACACAACACTGGCTGTTGTCAATACAAAATATGTATGGGTGTGAGGGGTGGGTGTGTGTGCAACAATCCAGAAATCAACAAGAAAAGCACACTGAGTAGCTATATGAGATATATATCGACAGAACAAGAGGCAAGGTGTGCTGTGTGGGAAACGGTATTACAAAATCAATCGGTATCAATTTCACTTGATAATCAAAAAAAATAAAAACATGTAAACAAAAAAATTCACAAAAAAAATTCAAAATCATGGGTGGAACTAGAAAAGGACAAGAAACAATCAAGATTGCTCTCTCTCTCTTTTTTGGGAAATGGTTTGATATTTAAAATTAATAATACAAAAAGAAAAGAAAATTTGCCAATATTTGCTATTTAGATATATAGGGGAGAGAGGTTTTGATTTTGGTATTAAAAACGATAAGTTTATAAAAACGTTAAAAGTGATGGGAGATAAGGACGTCAAGTTGAGACAGAAAGGAGTAAAGGTAAAACAATCAGAAAATATATTTGAAAAAAGACAAAAAAATAAGACCAAAGTAATCACAACCTTCAATTGGTATCAACAAACAGTAAAGATAAAGAGGAGGAAAAAAGGATCAAATACAAAATCAAATGAGAGGGGTTTGGGAGGGGTACAATACTCTTGACGATACACTATCGATCAAGGGAAAAGTGTGAACCAAGAAGAGAATGTTGATCGATTTTTTAATTTAATTAAAAAACGTGGAAATTTACGTTTTAGAAGATAGTTGAAGAAAACTCATAATCACCAATTCTATATAAAGTGATTTTTTGAATAATAATAATAAGACACAGCGATGAGTTAAATCGATTATTTTTCCGTTGAGATAAGTTCGAGTGGCGCTTTCAATTGAAAGGTGAGTTGCAACCGAGTTTGGTGTCGATCACGATATGTGTCTAGATCATCATCATTCAAGTTAAAGTTGACTCACACTTGATCCAATTGTTCCAAACTCTTCTCATAAAAACCAAATGATACACGTGTTGGTCAAGTCAAGGTCAAGCTCTTCAAGTCATCTTCAGTCACTCCAGCCTGGACAATTCGATTCGCAATGAGCACTTTGAAGAATGCAACCAAATCAAACAACAACAACAACGAAAGCCACATCACCGAAGACATTCGGAATATTTTGCTCCTTTTCCTCTTTCTCCTTCTTGTAAATCTGAATTTAATTTTGACAAAAAGCGTGACTGAAGTTATGAAGCTGCTGCTCCATCATCATTATTGTCGCTGCCATTCTTCTATCACATCGCCTGTAGATATAGAAAAAAGACAAAAAGAATTATTATTATTATTATTATTATTAAATAATGTTAAAAAGAAATGTCGAACAATCACATTTCATCACTTGATGGAGAGAGAGATAGTGAATGTGAGTCTATGAATCATATGATAATATAATATAACACTCTGTGGCTGAGAGAGAGAGAGAGAGAGAGAGAGAGCGATGGTTGGAGGCAAAATTAATTACCAACATAGCAATAGTTTCATTTCTCTGGCTCAAGCCAAACGAAAGTGGCAATTAAATAGATGGGGATAGCAATCTCTCGTCAAGCTCACATTGCGCACATCGAATCACACAGGCACATAAATAAACAACGCACCACAAAAAAATCCCACAAAAGCGAAAGACAAATGTGAATGAAATTGAGAGAGAGAGGGAGAGAGTGGAAACAAAACGAACCTCATCTCAAATGTACTTCGAGAGCGATTCTCGGAATCGCGTAACATCAATAACAACAACATTGCAAAGCATGGCAAAAGTCACATCAAAAGTTGAAGCTATCCACTTGAAAAACAACAAGTTCCAATTCCCTAATTCAAATTTACTCTTGCCAAACAATTCCGATCATTTTCAGATCTAAATCAAATTCTCCAAGTTCAACAAGGGTTAAATTAAAAGTTTTTAAATTAAACAAGAAGAGAATTCCAATTTGATTCCCTCTATGTTTAGCAGTTATGTAAACATTAATTTGCATGTTATGCGCAGATAAATAGAACAAAAATTATATGAGTTCCGAAACCATTATATTTTTAAAGTTTATAAATTCCAATTAATTTTTTTACTGTTCCTTTTAAGTTTAATTTAAACTTTAAACAAGAAAAATCTAAGTTTAACCACAATCGTTTTTAAGAATCCATAATTGCACTTTTGTTATGTCTAAGATTTTTTTAAATATTAAAATATATAAATAAAGTTTGTTTTTTTCAGTAATAATAATGATGATAATGATAAAATTTACGATTGCTAATGACTGCGGCGGCACACTAAATGGGTCCTAGTTTGTCCTCTAGACAACCTTCCAGTCTCTCTCTCTCTCTCTTTCTCTCTTATCTTTTATCTCTTTCAATTGTAAAACCTTTTTAGACAAGTCGTACTGCGTTAGTTTGAGGAACAGCACGGATTAGGTTTCAAATCTCAGTAGAATGAGAGAGAGAGAGACTTAGCATCACTATCATAACTCATCTCAGGCCCCCGACCGTCTTGTTTCGAGCCACCACTAAGAAGAGATGATAAATAAACCGATTATAATAAAAAAAAGTTTTCAAGCAACAACCACAGTGGTTCGTTGAGATCACAGATAACGTGCGTGTAAAGCAAAGTGTGCCAAAACTGGTGCCCAACTCTGTTTGAGTCGGATTTCCTAATCACTTTAATGAAAAACACCAAAAAGGTATTTTGTTAACTAAAGACTTTAGTTATTGTCTCTCGTAAGATAAAGTGCAACGTAAAAAATTGATAAATCAGCACAAAAGTGTGTAAAGGTAGAATTCAATTCAAATCAATCGACTGATTTCAAACTAAATATTAGATCAACAACTCTACGCCTGTTAGTGCTCTCTCCTGGGAGTACACTTTCAAAGTTTCTCATTTTTCCACCTGAACAACTCAACATTTGATTAAGTTTCAAGTCAATTATCTCGCTTTTCTCCTTCACACTGGAGTGTCCCATCACCAGTAGAACTAATCGAGTGTAGATTTGGTGTATGTGTCGAGATTGTGCACATTGTTTTGCTCATAAATAATGCACGTACACACACACACTTTGCTAGCAACCAAACTTGAGTATCGTGATCGGAAAAGAGAAGCTCACATGGGTGACACACCAAAGTCAACGCAAGCCTAATGTGTCGTGGCACCTCGAAGTAGACGCTGCTCTTGCTACTTCACCGTACCACTAACTCTACTACTGCAACTACTATTAGCTCTATGTTTGCCTAGCACACGAACCATTTACCAAGTCAGTGAATGAGTGGTAAAGAGAAAGTGAGTGAGAGAGAGAGAGAGAGAGAGAGACAAACTGTAGCAATTCACCGAGCCAAAACTAAAGCACACAAGCCCCAAGAGTTACGTCACATGGAAATGATCGAAGTCAATATGGCCAACTTCTCGATGGCGGTCATCACATTTGCATAAGCACTCTTCTGTGCACTCCCTCTGCAGCACTCATTTGATGGTCGGCAACAATTAATTCCATCTGCCTTTCACCATAACAATCGAGAGTCATCAAAAAAAGCTACGCTAGATGGTCAAGTCTGGCGTTTGTTCCATTTCGGTCGAATGATAGATGTCAACCATCGTTAAGCATGCAACTGAGAACTATATGCTCAACTTGAGGTGGTATTGATTCAGTTCTAAAGATTCTATATTCACTATTTTCTATGGTAGTATGCTAGCCTCGAACATCGATAAAATTAATCGAAAGTTTGGGTTTCGAATGTATTTTAATAGCAGTAAAACAATTGTTTAAAAATTAATGTTAAAGATGCTGTAAAATAATGATTTAAAGAAAAACTTAAGTATAATACAGTGGCGCTTCAAGATTTACTCGCTTCACTTTTCACCAAGCCATTGTAAGCAGTGTAGCTTTCACAATGCATAAATCGAACACTGTCTACTTCTCTCTTTGCTTCATTTTTTCATGTAAATTTAAAGAGTAAAACTTGAGGCCACACTGTAAGTAAAAGCTCAAGGTGCACTCAATCAAACTCTGACTCATTCATTCGGATTTTACGGATTATGGTATAAAATGGTTATACTAAATCATTAAGCTTAACAGATAAGCTTTTGTCTGATTTAAAAATAATTCTCTATTTCAAGAAATACCATAAAAAGTTGTAAATAGTTGTAAAATGCATACGCATGAATAACAAAAAGTGGGGGGAGATTAACCTACTGTTGGTTATTATGATATTGAATACAAACACGACCCGATAGTAGTAGAAGAATAATTGCCAGTGTATGTTGTAGGCAGTTCAGATTATGCTTGTCATAAGCTCGATAGTAGAGACAAAATCGGAGTTGATTGCAACAATGGCGACGTGGTGTCACTGGTGCCGTGCTGCCCACCCGATTCTGTCCTGCTCAACACACTCCTCTGGTCTAATCTAATCTACGAGCTTTAGACACCCGAGTCACTTCCCGCTACCCACCAAATAGAGATCATAATCATAAATAATTTATTCATTCTAAATATTCCAAGATTTTCTCCTCTCAGTACTCTCTTTCTCTTACACACACACACTCCCACTTTTTACTGGATCGTTCTTGAATCAAGATGAAGCAAGTTTGCTTGGCTTCGCACACAACGATCACGTCCACTGTCGACTGAAGTTGGTTAAGTGGCTTAGACAGATGAGCATCGTGGTCGGACTCAAGTGGAAAAGGGGAGGAGACCCAGTAGCGTTCCTCCTCACTCGGCTCGGAATGTGTCTGTCTCGGGATTGTTCCCTGTGTGTGTGTGTGTGTGATCGGAATGCCTGAGTCACTGTGAGGCGCGCTTGCCACTAATTGTTGCCGACAATCAGACCACGCGTCGAGACTCTAGAAGCCAAGTCTCGCGAGTGGCACGATCCAATTGCAAGTGACATTTCAATCAAACTAAAGATGCATAGACACTGTGTAATTAAAATTAGATTCACTGACAGTGATTGACAGAGACCGGATTTACAAAAGTCAAATGTTGTCAAGCACGTTTTGAAGGACACAAAGTGCCAGTCGGTGCACCTTCCTTTTTTTCTAACATTTCTCGTAGGAAGTGTTGATATGCTGAGGTGTGCGCCCACGCATTCGATATTACGCAACGTGGTCTACGGTTAATTTGGTATAACCAGATGGCTTCTATATGGAAAAGTTCTCAATGAATGTCTATTTTTAAATATGCAAAAAAGACATATTTTCCTATAAAATATCAATTTGACAGGTTGTCTTAGCATAACTAACTAATCGGAAAAGAAACATCATGTGACAGCTGTTTTAAAATGTTCGAAGTGATAAGCAAAGTGAGGGTTAGAAATAAATGAAACAAGTCGTGGATGACACTCTAATTGGTGCAGTATGGAAGACCATCGATAGGAGAGTGACACAATGGTTAATGACCACTGTGGTCACGACGTGCGGTGCCATCAGACCCACTCGAGCCAACGTTTTCAATGGCAATCTTGTCTTCTCTGGCCTCGTCCAGTATCGTTAATTAACAATAACATCGTGAGCTGACACACATCTCGACGCAAGTAGCCACACTGTCACCAGCTCTACACTTCTCCACCATCTGGCATTCATTAGTACAGAAAGGGATAACTAGATGAGCCTGTCTCAACAGACTAGATAGTTTTACAATTCCAATTAGCGAGTCCACACTAGCCAGTGAGCAAGAGCCAATTTGTTCGAGCCAGCTAAGGCCAGTTTTGCTTACCAGGCCACTTTTTGACTGGAATCGTCTCGTACATTGCACTGAAGGCCAACAAAGCATACAGCTAGGTTGAATGCATCGATCGCGGCAAGGAAAAGAGAGACACACAATGGCCTGTCGAGGCAGTGACGTCTAAGCTCTAGCAAAGTAATCCCCGGCACACAACTGACCAATTGACATGTGGAACCAACTTTTCTCCCACTGCTCGGTTTGTTCCATCAACCAATGCACTCAATACACTGTTTTGCCATTTGCACCACTATTCAGATGAGATTTGACCTCCGCTGCTATCTATAGAGGTGGTCAACAAGAATAATTGCCACGAATGAGACAGATGTTCGCCTTCTTTAGCGCTGTTGCTCTATGCTAAGCTATTTTGCCTAGATCTATTGATTCAACGAGCACACTCAACCACTGGATGGTTCAATCGATCACCAACGCCACCAAGTTTATCTCTCTCATCTTGCAAGAACTAGACTAAACTGGAGGCACATTTTTTAATGGTCTGTCAGTGTCAACATTCCGACGGTTCAATAGAGTGAAAGAATGCAATCAACCCAAAGCACAAGGGCATATTAGAACGATATCTACGATGCCCCAAAAAAACAAAGTGTTGCCACAACGCAACTTTTCTCCTATTTCTGCCCAAAAATGCCCTAAAGTATTGTTTGTTTGACTACACTTTGTATCCAGTCTTCAAATGCTAACAAAACATTTTCCCATTTTAAGACATTTACATCCGCACACATTAAAATCTAATCAAAATAACAACACACTTGAATGAAGACCTAGTGAAGCCTGGTTCCGGAGAGCGATGAGCAAGACTCAAAGTACCCTTTGAGACGGGCTTCCCAGCATTGATTTGTCTGGCATTTTGGGATTCAAGACTAGATTTGTTCACATTTCAATCTGCATTATTCTCAACTTTTGGCATAAATTTTTTAAAGTTTGATTTCAACATTACACTCACAGCCTATTTGAATTAGGTTTTACAAAACACCAAAATATGAATTCTAAGAAAAATGCAGCCATTGGTTTTAAACTAAAATCAAATTCACTTTGTCTATATTGTACAACAACACTGAATTTAGTGAGTAAAATTATCGATTTTATTGTACTGATGTTTTGTCTTGGTAGACATTTTTAATTTATTTTTTATTCTTTCCATGACAACAACAAATAAATTAAACTAGGATAATTTTAAACCATTTTAATATATTGCTTAAAGTCAGTTGCCACGGCTAGTACTATTATTATGGTTGTTGTTGTTGTCAAAAGCCGTTGTACTCAATTATTTAAATATACCACACTAAAAATACGAAACATTTTACAAAGGTTGACGATATTAAATTGTTTAATACAAACTATCTCTCACTACAGCTGTGACGGTGACGGTGTTTGTGGGGTATATTCAGTAAGGAGAGAGAGAGAGAGAGAGGAGAGAGGGTTGTCAAGACAATGTGTGCATTGCACTTACATGCCAGCATATTAGTAAAGCTGGTGGTGTTGTGCAAAGATTCTCGATGACGATTGCACCACCATCGAAAGGGGGAAAGTGAGGTATCGAGTGGAGAGCCACGTTGAGAGAGTGAGTGAGTGAAGAAAGGTGAGAGAGAGAGAGAGAGAGAGAGAGAGAGAGAGAGATGCCTAGTTGACACACGGAGAGAACCAAAAGTTGAGTCGAGCCGAAAAGTCGAGTGGTGGCACTCTGCAAAGGGATGGCCCTCGCCCTGTGTGCACTTGGAGTCGCGTTTATATTATTAATATTTTTTATATCATCATTATCAACAAGAATGCTGCACGCCGTCACCGTTGAAGCAAGTTGAGCTTGGTGCTGGCATTGGTGACGGGGTGATGCACACACACACATACACTGGTTGTTGTCGAACTACAAGAATTCAACAGCTTCCCCAAAGAGCCAAGGCGGCAGTTGTTGACAAAAATAACTTCACTTCGATTGTCATCACACTTGGGTCACACACATACATGCAAACATACACTTCACTGAGATGCACCGAGTGGGGGCGGGTGATGCACAGTGAAAGTGGTGAGGCATCCCAAAGAGAGAGAGAGAGAGATTCGCTCAGAATGGCTGGGCCATATTAGTCACCTCAATACCACAAACAATGGCCATGCTGAACGAGCCAACGATTCAGACGACGACGAGTGACGTCATCACATGAAACAAACACACACACGATGTGCCGATCAAATGATGAAACCCAACAAGAGCCTAGAATTACTTTCCACAAGAACACATTTTTCCTCCAGACATACACACACAAGTCAACGTTCAAGCTTTCCTGTAAAGAAATGACAATAAAGTAAGAAAAAAATCTTAATTAATGGTAAAGCCAAATGAGTGTAAACAAAACCAATGTGCAAAGTGCTGTGCTAATTAAACGTGCGAGCAGGAAAATCGTGCCTTCTATTTCTATCCTTTTTTTATACACATTGCAAAGTTTTTCTGAAGATCACATTTCTAATTGGCCCATTCGCGAACGTGTCGATTGTGTCGTAAATAAAATAGAGGGAGAGAAAAAGGGAAAAACTGACCATCGTTGTAAGAGTTTTATAGTATTGAATTACCAGATCCAATTAGAAACTAAACAACAACAACAATGAAGTTTGAGTCAAAAAGATGGCTCACTTTATTGTCGATTCCATTCTTGTTTGGTATTTGGTAAGCCATCTTAAATTGCTAATACTCGTTCACAATATAGTTTGCCAAAGGATATATTTGGGGACGCGAACAAAAACAATATTTTAGACTTTCTACCAATTCAAGTTAAATATCTACTTCCAGGAAAACATTATTATTATTATTAAAACTTTATATACACGTGGAAAAAAACTATTTTTGCTATCAAGTATAAATAAAGTATATTTTTGTTTAATAAATTAGTTTCAACTTGCACTTTCTACTAACAAAAAAATACTAAAAAGCAGAAATTAGGCAACACAAAAAAAACTAAAAAAGGCAATCAAGAGATTACACAAAATATGTGTCTGTGTTTGTGTGTCTGTGCAGTGGCCAGGTGAAACACAGTGATCCAATTGCATTCACGCTACATTAAACAAGTGTTCGTGGTTAGCTGGTGGTAGTGGTGGTTTCAAGCATGGATCACATCAAAAGCAGACTCAAGCCTTTAGCCTAACAAAATATGATACCAAAAAACATGCAAGGGAGGAGTCTTGTAATTTTTGCAAGTGCGTGAAGCTCGGATCACACATAGAATCTGCAGCCAAGCTTGCGGACACTCACCAACACTCAGAAAAAATGTGTAATACCACAGTGAAGGGAGCGAGAAAGAGAGAGAGAGAGAGAGAGAGAGAGAGAGAGAGAGATGAGAAAGGTGATGAGATGGAGTGTGTTAGTTGTGTGGTGGAATCGAGTGAGGCAATGGTGGGGTGAGTGATGAGACCGATCACAACCCAGCAAAGTGTGGCACCACAACACAACGCCGACCGACGCTCTGATGGTCCACAACACGGCAGCGGCGAGGAATCGGCACACGCTGGGCCACACCACAACAACACACGGTAAGAATAGAGAGAGAGAGAGCTGCTTGATGAAGTTGGTCCGGCGCAGAAAGATAGCTCATGCCGTGTGCCTTCTCAATCCACCCACCGCGCAGTGACACCCACCGAGGAGTGGCACTCCCATCCGCATGGAAAGTGGTTGAGCCGCCACTACTTCCCGATTGTCTTCTGCACCCGAGAAAACCAACAAACCGAGCATGTGCCGTGCCCTACAGGCGCAACACTGGTGCATAGCGACGACACAATCAGAGAGAGAGAGAGAGAGAGAGAGAGAGAGAGAGAGTCGACCGACAAACCTAGATCGGTGAGTAGGGATCGCTAATTTGAGTATATAGAGTGATAACTTTCACTATAGCCAGACGGCACTTGCCGCTCCAACCGGTGCCGATGCTTCCCGGCACGCTTTCTTCCTTCTCTCTCTCCCTATTGGGAATCTTGCCAGCGCACTCGCGCCACTGGTGCCTCCTCTTTGGCAGATAACCTCTCAGGAATCGAAATGAAAATTTTCAAACAAAAAAACCGAAACACGAGTGAAAGGAAAAAATTGAGGGGAGAAAGAGAAGCAGGAAGCCAGAAAATAAAAAAGAAAAGAAAAGAGCGCGCCTCAAGAAGTCGAGTGGTTGTGTGACCGGCAGGAAAAGAAATTGTAACCGGTGAAGGTGAGCTCGGCTAGGTCTGGTCACAACTGTCCGTGTTCGGCTCGTTAAGCATGTCCGACTGATCCAGTGAGCATTGGGAGCACACAATGGAGCTAGTAATTGCTTGCCAAGAATGGATCCTACGCCCGACCCACCTTTCTGCCATTTACATTCCTCGGTGTAACGAGGTAAACATTGCACTTTAATTACCTCGCAAATTGATTCAATTTAAAGCCGCAAACGAGCAACATTCTACCACGACAACAACTAAGAGATTGTTCATGAATCAAGTGATTCAAAAGTAGCAATGTTCATGAATCTCTTTCCCTTTAGGTAATGATTTTTTAACAACTTAATTTTTTAACCTTCCTCGACGAGTCACAAAATTTATAGATTAACTCTTAAAGTCAATTTCAAGGTGAGCCAAACAGTGCAGCGAGTCTCAATGCAATGTCATATTTCATTTAGTGAATGGGTTGTTCTAGAATTTGTTCTATCTCATCTTGTCCTTTTGTTATTACCGTTGAAGAGGAATCGGCTTATTGAAAAACGGCACAATGCAAATACTGGGAGAAGCAAATACGATGAAGATGAACCAAGGAGATTGTTACTTAGTGCCACAGTTGACACAACCATTGCCACTCCATGCACTTTTCAATTGCATACAACAAGCAAGAGCCGATTTAGTGTATTTTGTAATCCTAAACATCAAATAAAATAACAGTAAAACAGTCTGACCTTGACAGCCGGTTTCCTGGTTGACACAGACTTTTTGTGACTAGAATTTCGATCCTCTTACAAACTTGTTAATAGTACGTTTTCTCTCTCACACTCTCGCTCATGTGACACTAAAATTACTAAGCTGTCAAAATTGTCTTTTGAATTTAATCGACATTTTTGCTCCTGGTTGAAACATGATTGAATTAGTTGAGAGTTAGAGAGAGAGAGAGAGAGACATCATGTGTCGATCAACAACTCGTCGCGACACACTGCGACAATGTCGCGGAATTTTCATTATTATTATACACTACTAGAATCTAGGAGACATCGCGGAGGAAGAGAGAGAGAGAGAGAGAGAGAGAGAGAGCATTCTCTCAGGAGTATTAGCACACCTCACCCAATCGGCATGGCCATAGCAATCACCAAACAGTGCCGTTGCTTGATTGGTAGTCAGACTACCGAGAGGACAAACTAGGCAAACTGAGTCAACACAATTTTTTCACTACCACATTGCAGATTGAATTGTACTGTTCAAAAATTGCTTTTGACCAACAAAGTCCATTCTTTCTCTTGCTAATATTTGCTGTTTACTCAATAAATTTAAAGTAGACTTTTTGAAAAAATATGTCATTAAAAAATTCGAATAAATAATATAAAAATTTTTAAATTTTAAAAATAAATGATAAATAACCAATTTTATTTAGTTTTTTGAGGTTATTACGAATGCATAGATAGCTTTGGCATTTTGGAATTATACAGATTCAAAATTATCTAATCAAAGCCATATTTTTAAGCCATTTAAGCCGTATGTACAAAGTTACTAATTAATTCTTATTCGAACATAAATTAATTGTTATGAATCAGTCATATATAGTTAGAAATATTTGATCAATTTTTCAAACCATTTTTGATTGGAATGCAAAATTGTAATTGTTTTGACAATCAAAACTCTTTAAAAGATTATATATATTTTAATAATTTTGCAATCCGCTTACGCAATAAAACTAATTATTTCT
>WURS02078288.1:0-10259 GCA_011762765.2 Rhinocypha anisoptera | reverse complement strand
CACTCCACGTTATAAAATGTCTTTTCCAAGTCCACGAATGCTACATATCGAGGTTTGTTTACGCGTCTCATTTTTTCCTATTTAGTCTCAATCTCACCCCAATAAAGACCTATTATTATTATTACTATGACGTCCGTATATTACCCTGCAAGTCACCGCTAGGGCGTGTGGCAGGGGGTGAACCGCCACCAGACATGCACTCCCGCGTACAAATGTCAGAAATATTTCGCACAGAGGGAACTACATGCATACAAAACATTCACGCGAGAACAGTGTTCATATCGAGCGGTAACAATGTCAAATTACATACAATTAATATGCATGCAAAGTAACTACAAACATATATACATATATATACTGCGAAATAATAACCACAAAATATATGACCCTCGAAAGGAATGTTTTGCATACCCCCCACATCGGCCTATGGTGAACAAGGGGACCGTCGGGTAAACACTGGCATTGTTTCTTTTTACGTCAGTGAAGGGCCAAACGACCCACTAAGAGCACGGGCGACCGGAGTTCTTTTTGCACACTGCCGTTACGTTACGTTTTTGCGAACTGACGAAAAAAAATGAGTGACGTCAAGCGTTGATTTTCGCGCCTCCGAAAAACGCAGTGAATATTGGCTACTACGTCTCTAGCGTCTGCGTCCCGATTCTGCTTGCTGGGCTCCAAATTGGCTTCCCAGCTTGCGGAGGCGCGACATCGCTCGCACGTAAACCTTCCGCGGCATACCTCTCGGGGAGAAACGGTACGACAGGGGAGCGAGAGCAGCTTATTACTTTCCCGTTTTCGGAGGAAGGTTTGACAGCTGCCCCTGTCCCCCTCCCTCCCCCCCCCCCCCCCACACACCCACTCAACCTCCTGGGCCACTTATCTCCCCGGGTACTTAGTGATCCGAGTTCACGGATGTACCGGCGTCTTTCCACAAGACTCGCGCATGGTTGGATGCCTGACTCGCGACAGGTATAATCCCCTTCGCGGGTCAATGGTAGAGAGAGATGAGGTAATAAAACTCTAGCCTTATTAAGGGTCTGCTTTCTGCCCTCCTTCCCTTCAACGACCTAGAATTTTTAAGGACTCATCGTCGGCTTTTCTCCACCATTTTTTAAATTAATGATTAATTGTTCTCTGAGAGTCTTCAACTCGTCTGGGAGATCGTAAGCAAAAGGAATGAGGACATTATTTAAATCAGTGCTGGTTAATCGAGGTAACTTCACTCGAGTCTGGATCGAAAATATTCTTCTTTGATGAGCGTGATAATTTTTTTTAATTGTCCTAATTTCGTAGAGGAATCTGGAATATCATCCCCAGTAATGAACCCAAAAGCTCGTTTAGTAGGTCAGGATAGAGCATTGACGTGGTTTTAAGTCAGAGAGTGTGTGAAATTAATGTATCAATGTAAGGGGACCACTTCCTCTTTCTTTGCCGCATTTGTAATTCCATGGAGGATATGAGACCTAGGAAAAGACGGTTCGTATTTCGCAGAGAGACATAACGGGGATTCAGGACACTCTCTTTGCTCATAGCTTTGCTCTCCAAATGCACTTAGTGCAATGGTGCCTTACGTCCATGGATGATTTATTACTAAGCCCAAAGCTGACTGCCGTTAAAATAGGTAAATAGAAATAGACAGCCAGCACATAACGCAGGTCAGGATACTAACTGGGGAGCAGCGCTACCAAGGATCCCATGTTTAAGGTGCTTGCTACACAAAAGGAAGTCTTTCATTGCTCAAAAGTAAGGCCGTATAATTTTAAAAGTTTTGATTTGACAATGGTATTTTATTTGAATATCATATAGTCTTTCATTTGTTATTCGACTTTCTACGTAGTAAAACTTTTTCATGCTCTCTCTTTAATCCTTCACTATTAATTTGTTCATGAGAGCCACAAATACTTTGTTTGAATTCGTTGTTTTCGTTTTCTCTGTCTTAGTTTGCCTTCTACTTCTAAGCATTACCTGCAAACCGCTGCAAGGGCGTTTTCCAGGGGGTGACCCACCACAAAACATTCGCATTCACTCCCAAATGCAAATGTTAAGAGACACATTGCATTCAGAATGAAGCAAACCTCATGTAAAATAAAATAGTAGAACATCATCCACAACATGCGGGACAATGTTAGACTTCTCACTACAAACATGCATGAAAACAACTACAAACCCCGTCACAATATGCAAGGTCCAAACGGGAGCTCTTCTCCTTCTAAATTATCAACATACTTTCACGCACGACTAACTCCTTCGTCGTAGACAAAAGGAGATAACTCAACCACAGTAATTTTTCTCTATTTCAATTCTTCACTGTTTAATCCACCCTCTCCACCCCTGCTCTCTCTTATCTACTCTCTTTATGGTATCTCGCTGGCAGATACCATAATTGGCAGAGGATAAAAATATCGTCTTTTTGCGCTTGTCTATTATTTTATCAGATCATTTAATACAATCCTCGTAAACTTTTAATTGTTTAGGAATTCGCAGCAAGTATTTTTCCCCTGTTTCATTCCCTTGAAGTATCCTCCGGAGGCAAAACCATTATGAAATCTTTCTGTAATGTCGCAATTCCCAAACAAGTCTCTCTCTCTTTTCTTAACAGATTGCAGATATGGAAGTGTCTGCATGCACACACACATACACACCTACACAGACAAACGTGTGTATTCATTTTACTAGCCGCAAAGGTCTCCCTCACTAAATAGCTCCCCTGTCATATTTTTTGTTTCGTTCGTGCCGCACGAAAGGTTCAATCAATAAGCCCTTGGTGGCGCCTCTACTGCCCTGGTTCGGCGCCCCGCTGCGGCGACTTTTTTTTTCATTTTTTCCGTTGGAGCGCGCGGAGCCACTCTGCAAACAACGTTTGGTGCAGTTGCAGTCCGCCCGGGGTCGCTAGCGATACGCCGACGTCTCCACAAAGGGGATTAAGAATGTAAAAAAAAATAACCGCAGTCACCTACTTCAATATTTTCCCCCCTCCAAGGTTGCGGCAAAGGTGTTTTGCGCGCGTAATTCTCTTCTTCGTGATCTAATTCTTGGCCAATGAGAACCGAGACGTTTCCGCACTTTCGAAAAGTACGGGACATCAAGGAAGAAAAGAATTTCCCGGCCGTGTTTTTTTTTATTCCTTTTCTCAATTCTGGCTTGCATTCAATTTCATGGCCTATTTTTTTATTTCGCGAGCGCTATTACTCATGATTTATAGAAATTTATCGTTCTTCAAATAACATATCTGTTTCAATACTGGCGCATTTGTTCAGATGATGGAACTTTTTATTCCGGATGACGTCTAACCGAAGACGATTGGCGGAAGTCAGGCGGTTTAAGTATCCAAACTAATTTCTCCCGCGTCGCGCTGGAGACTAAAATATTGTTTATAGTTTCCGACGTGACTTCGTGGAACTGCTTCATGATTAAATGAGACACAAACTTTGAAATTTCACATAAATATTTTTCTGCACGACCCAGGTTTCGTCGCTATGCAACATCATCAGGTCACCTGATGATGACGAAACCTGGGTCGTGTAGAAAATATATTTTTATTTGGAATATAAATTACTAAAATATTAAAAAATATAAGTAAATTAATCAATTATTATTAATTCATCTGCCAGTCAGGGTGGGTTCTTGATGGGCCACAAGACAAAATGTACAAATACTCGCGATGTAGCTTTCTTATACGTAGTCCATGTACTTGCCTCGAGACGTTCTTCCGTATAAAATTCCTACTCCTTTCACATTCTTCGCCTCCCTACTTTAGTAATTCACCATTTAATCGGCGTCTTCAACATTCACAAAGAAATAAATAATAAATATCCCGATAAATATGTCCACAATTAAATTATATTCTTTCACCTTTCACCAGTCTTCACTTGGTAACCGGGAGCAAAATTACGTCCGCTTTTCAGGAGTAAGAAGAATGGCATTTCAAGGAGCAAAATACGAGAATTATATTATCCACGACCCTTTGGACATCGTTTTTTTTTAAACAAAACGCATTTTTAACCTTGAAATGGTATCACGTCGGAGAAAGAGAACACGGGGGACTAAGACGGGCGGGGTCGGCCGCGTCTGGGTTTCATTAAAACGTCCGCGACGGACGACGACGTCCGCTTCTTATACAAGGTGGAAATCGGATCAACGAATCCGCTTGCCGGAAACTCTCATTGTCATGAAGGTCGGCTCGAGCCAAAGGAGGTTCGGGTACAACGGCTTCTTCTTGGGGGGGATCCGCCGTTCGGTCGTCTGGAGATTTTGCCCCACGGTGTCCAAAAAGATGATAATTGTGATTTTCTTCTGCTTTACTAACTCCTCACAACAACGGATGATAGGTCAATGACAAATTAAAAGCGGGAACTCAAGGGGTTGACTCGTTAAATTCCTCCTTGAATGTGTTCTTAGTCTTTTGAATATATATACATACCAGCCTGTGTTGAATTGCCTGGATTATTATGCTGAAGGGTCTAGTATGAGGATTATGCTGCGGTTCGCTTGGATATTACAACCAAAATTTATTTATCAATCTCGATTTTTATTGTGTGTGGGTTATTGAGTGAAACAACATCATTGCTTCAATTCAATTTCGTCGGCCCTCAGAATGGATTCTCTAAAACTTGTAGTTTTTTGCTAAATTATTTTTTTTCGAGGTTAAACACGGTGAATTTGTTGAAATCTGGGAATAGGTAGTTCATAATCTTGGCAGGTTCGTTACGTATAATCAATTTACAATTATTCCATGTAAGGGAACTCGCTCTTCGTCCGGCTATTAAAATTCTGACCAGAGTTGTGACGAAGTAGGGGAAGTAAAAACACTTTACTTCCCCTACTTCATTATGGATCGGTTCCACGTAGTGAAGCCTGAAAGCGTTACATTTGTTAAGAGTTGTGACAGAAAAGAAAAAGTTGCTTCAACTCTCAGAGTTTTCCCATCTTCCTCCTCCTCCTCTCATAACGGACTATATATCGACTGCGATTCGTACCTTGTTCTACGGCTTCCTCTATTTCGTCCTCCGACTCGGAAATTCGCATTGCATGCCTTCTCTCTTGTAAGCTATCTAAAGCTCAGAATTCATTTCTCCTCTTGAATACATATTCGGAATTGCTGTCTAAAAACTCTAGAGCCGCAAGCAACACTCATTGCTCGGATAAACTATTTCATTTCACTTGTCGGCCACCAGCGCTTTCAAGATTAATTCTTCTTCACTTGTCAGCAATCCGTAGATTGGTTGGAAGCAGTCTTTCGTCTCCATTCCGCTCGATCTTGGGCCAACCTCTTCAACTCCAAGTAGGAATGACATGCCCATATCCTCCACTATTTGTTTAATATATTCCTTGCTGTGTGTTCCTCTCGCATTTTTACCATGAACTGAACCGTCTATAATGGTTCCTTATATCCCAATATATCTTATAGTGTGGCCTATCCAGGTGTCTCGTCTCTTTTGCATTGTTTTCCATAGACATGGCAACTCATCAGTACCGCTTTATTTGCCACCATTTCCATCCAAGATATTTTGAGGATTCTCCGGTAGCACCACATCTCAAAGGCCTCTGATTAATTATAGGTAAAATACTGTGTGTGATACTACTACCTCCGTCACTCCACAATTGTTTTGTTTGGTCCTATTTTATTATGTAAGTGTTTTATATTTTTGTCTCAACTGGAGTTCCTCGCTGCTAAGTCTCGATAAATTTATGCATGAAGATGTCGTGATGATATTTTGTGCAGCTTTTGTGAAATGTTATAAGAGGGGGGGGGGGGGGTCGGGTGAAATATCCTACCTCCTGACCCTCTTTACCGCGTTTGTACACGTGCGCTCGCGACCCCGCCCCGAAATCCATATCTCCCACGTCCGCATTGCCATCTCGAACCTGCTTATGAAAGTCGTGAAAATTTAAAAAGCGAAAGGCGCCTCGAAGAGTCCTCCGAGGATATTATGGGACTCCATCGAATGCATGGGAAGAAGAATAAGAAGGAGGAGGAGAAGCTTTAGAATCTCCTCGCTCGTTCCTTTCACTCCGCTTGCTTTTATTTTTGCACCCGCCAGGGTACGCCGCTTTCGGGACTCCCGTGTTTCATAAAGGAGTTTCCATTTCGAGCACCTGGGCTCTGCTTTGTGTCTGCGAGACAATAAAAAGTTTAAAGGAAACGACGCCCTCTCCGACCGTTTCGGCGTAAGAAGCGTAAATATATTTACCGCATTTCCATTTTCGATAGGAATTCGAGCGATGTAATATATTGATTATAAAAGTAGACTCCAAGAATTCAGCGAGAAGACTATAGTAAGTTTTAGCTACGAAATTGCCATACTTTGACCCTGAGATGCTCTCCCGAAGCTCTTCGAAAGTGTGTGTCAGGAGTCATTACGGTATATCAGTCGAAATTTGGGGAAGAATTGGACTACTAATACTTAATTATTACTCTCAATATATTTTAATGATAACGACCAGGGCTTTGATGATTTGAAATGTCACTATCCCTCTAAATTAAAAGTGATCCTC
Source organism: Rhinocypha anisoptera (assembly GCA_011762765.2). Lineage (NCBI taxonomy): Eukaryota > Metazoa > Arthropoda > Insecta > Odonata > Chlorocyphidae > Rhinocypha > Rhinocypha anisoptera. The sequence goes on along the minus strand of WURS02078288.1, from coordinate 3,764 downwards.
AACGCCCGGTTATAATTCGATCGATACTAATATTCGCAGTTGACTCTATTCCGAAGAATTTTTATAGACTCACAAAGTTGTGGTATTGTGAGTGCTAACGGATTATAGATGTCCTACTTATTTCCATAATCTCTTCGTTAGTTCTTAAAGGGACGATAATAATTTAGAATGACGTACATTGAGTAAACCATACCTCATTTTCTCATTTTTAAGTCTCAAAAAAAAGACTTTTTTTTTTAGGCTTACGACAATTTTATTGGGTGCTCAGATATCGCATTCTAGGCGGTGGTCAGTTACACTCCTACTTCAACGCCCACTGTTATCTGACACAGCTGCTCAGCTTTTCTATTTCACAACAATGCCGAGAGATCCCACGCCGCAGGCGAGAAAATTGAGAGTAAAACTATAGATAATCTGGCTGTGCTTGACTAAGAACTAATTAATTAACTTAACTAAGAATTAATTGACGTTTGTCTAAAATTTCTCAACAAGGTGTAGGTAGGTAAGTTGATTCAGGATGAAATTTTGAGTGACTTAAGCCAATGGAGAAACGGAAAAAACACAAGGCAGTTTAAACTCGATGTCGATGGATAATAACTTATACCTCGCATTTCGTAGGTGGTCATGACCAGCGCATGAGAAATAATTGAAAATCTGCCGTGGAAGCAACCGACGCAAGAAAAATCCTTCATCTCATTCACGTACCAAGATTACAAAGAAGTCATCGGACGATGTCAGAATTCCTTTCGGTTTTTGTTAGGCATGTGTCTGCCGATGGATATGACATAGGAAAGAAAAGTGAAACGAAAAACATTCAAAAGGGATCTCAACAAGTCTTTGATCGGGATGCTCGGTAGAACGATGTGTTTTACCGTCATCGGAACCTTTGTTTGAGGTTCCGTACGTATAACCAAGTTGAATACGATGTTCGCCGTGCTAGACCGAAGTGAAATGTCATATCATCGGCGTTCGTTGATTGGACTGGAAGAGGTGATGGCTTTTGTGGGCACTAGTGCATACCGTGACGTCAGATTTGGACCACCCACCCCTATCCCCTCACCTTACGGCGCATGACGTAATTTGCGAGTAGCGACTAATGCGCATTTGCAATCGCCCGAGAGTTATTTTATTGGATGCACTTCAAGGCTCTTTGGTGGCTGAGTTCGGCGTCGCGCAGGAAGATTTATCGTCCATTGAACGGCGAATGTGTTCCATTCGTTTAACGGCAGGCGTGACTGCACCGCCTTCGCCGATTCCGGGAAAATCATTCCGCCTCTCCGTAAATTGCGTGGGAAAAATGAGGTTATCCGTTTGAGAATTTGAGATGGATCTCGCCTTTACCTACATCCGCCCCCGTCCCTAAATGCATATCGATCGTCTCACTAATCGGTTTCATGCTCTCCCGCCTAAGAAGATCACCCACGTGGGGTGTTCTTGCGCTTGGTCAGGAGAATCAAAATGATAGACTCCGGTCCAAAGTTGATTTTCCCAAATTTTCCCCTCCTTTCGATTAATCTCTTATTGCCTTCAAATGTTTTCGCAAACATTTCTTCAAACTCAAAACTTATAGTCTCTTTCAATGGCCCTCTCAATTGCTGCTTCCCATACACTAGCTACACTATCAGACAAATTATTTAAATAAGTTATGGTGTCTTGAGGAATTAGGAAAAGAGTAAATGTCAGTCATAGAAAAAGGCAAAGTTTCGACTTAGTTATGAATTGTCATCATAGTTTACTTTTATTCCAACAATTATAGCCTTGATGAATGTTTTTGTAAATATATCGAAATGTTGGCATGTGCTGAGACTGACATTTACTCCTGCAACATGCAGCACACAAGAAAACTGCCGGGTTAATGTCCTGACAGTAAAGTTTTTCCATTTGGATGCAGTTGAGTTTCCGTCATACTCACATTAATGTTCATCCTTCTGCATGCTCTTACCCCTTGTCATATTTTATTGCGTGTTTATACATACATAATTCCGCAAAAAATCGATTCCGTGTTTTTTTTGAGACATTCAATCAACTTTCTTCTTCTTTGCAAATGAATCTGTGAGCGTTGTTTTAAAGAAGTTTTCTTCTTCGGAACTGCTTTCACGAAAAGCCTCGGCGAAGACATACTAATTTACGTATAGACGAGTATGCCAATTTGGACCTAATTTCCATCCGTGATGTTGGAGTCTCTGAGAGTAACCGAGCGTACCTGCATTTCCTCCGTGCTACGAAGAGCGCGCGTTGCTGTTAGTGAGGGTGGAAATGGAGATTGCGTCGATCTTCAAGGTACCGCCTCTCGAGCACTCGCGGAGAATGCGACGCGTTTGTTTCTGTTTAAGGCGTAACGGCCGCCCCGAGTCGTCACTGCTCCTCTCCATCCGAGGCGAAAATCGGAACGCTTTGTGCCCTTTAGCGTAATGCGCGATTGACTCAGGCCTCGTCTTCGGGTTTGCCGGGGCGACGCCCGTTGAAGTATATAGTATACCACCCAGGAAACTGCTATGGGGAAATTTTGAGAGGAGATTGGAAGGAGGTGGCACGCCTGTCGTGACTGGATGAATGCATTCGATGGAATGAAGTAAGGAAGTTAGATCGCGCGAGAGAGATAGCGACCTACAATGCCTCCTGTGACATTGTAATACAATCAGATTTGGTGTGTTTTTCGAGCACGATTCTAGTTAAGCGTTTGCGGACTCTCCACCGGGTCAGGGTTTGACCAACAATTGGGACCTGCTGGGCCGTTGAAACCCTGGCCCGGTGTGGACTTGCATGCACTTCAGAAGGGGAGAATTGTTACGAAAGGGTAGGCCTTTGTTGAAGAAGACGAATAAGAGGAATGTGACGTAAGATAATTTTTAACTTCCTTTCTGTAACGGAAATTAAAATCACTATTTTATTAATTATCACAAATTAAAATCAAAATAATTATTTGTGGAGTTCACCCAGTGATTTTAATTTCCGTAATGGACAACTTCCACCATAACACCCTAGAAAATATTACTTCCTTTCTGTTACTCACTGCTTCGGGTTTAGTTACTTACCGTGACCCTTTGGAGTAAATGATATTGTGCTTTTCCATTGGTCAACGTGAGAAAACTCAACGTTTATAACTTAATGATGTTTATTTCACTCCTTAACGCTCACATTAAAAGTGCAACCGCTTAGGAAAGGATATGTATATGCAAGCAATTATTTCGTGGTTACAGCCGGCCCCCGATTGGTCAGTTATTGTTTCGTGAAGAGCTTTCGGCTCTTTTTCTCTCACTTCAAGTTAAAATTATTCTTATTGCGAGCACTAGAGTCCGCCCGCAATGAAATGGTCCTTCTCGGAGAACGGTGGGTGGAGCTTTGATGCCTACCATCTCCCCTCCCGGTTTTGCCTCCCATACTTTACTCTCTCACTCACACACGCTGGATGGGAGGCGAACAGTGTTGCCAGTTTTCCTCACACCGGCGCAGGGAAATTAATATAACATATTATTATTAATAAACTTCTTTATTGATATGTTTAAATTGTAAATTTACATATGACGCCCTATGTTTTCAAACAAACAAGCGTGCAAAACCGAGAGAGAGAACAAAACGACAAGCGCTGGCAACTACGATGACGTGATTCTGGTGGGGGAGGCACGGCGTGTGCGAGGCCGAGATTGGTTCGGTTCGTTGTCACATGATGTTCTGCGTTCTTTAAAATGTCGCACCCATGAACGCACTTTCGACACATCCATGACTCCATCACCACATGTCTCCTTCAACTGGCGATGAATTTC
>WURS02078277.1:0-10259 GCA_011762765.2 Rhinocypha anisoptera | reverse complement strand
ACTCACTCTTTCCTCCTCTCGCTCGAGAAGATGTGAGTTTCGGCGAATCCCTCTCTCTCTCTCTCGATTCGCTGTCGCGGCGGTTAGCCGTGGGAGGCATCTCTGGATGTCAATCTCTTGAGCAGAAAACACAGTATTAACGCTTCTCCGGTGCGCTCATAGCCATGGTGTGTACATCGTTTCTGGCACCTCTTTTTTTTACCACCGTCGTGAAGAATACGCAAGTGAAAAAAACTCTCGATTTAATGGTTACGGCTTCAGGTTTCACTTCGTGGAAGGATTGTATACCCGTGGCTACAGAAATATGAGTATACGTAGTAGTAAGGTGGTACTCACTTGTCGGCAGGTTTTCAGATGCTTTAAAATTTCATCCACCAACTCCCACCGTTCGCAAAACGTCAGATTTCAACCACACCTGGGATTATGTTCCCGGGGTGCTACATGCCGTCTTCAAAAACGGAATACAGCGGACGCTCTTGAGCAAATTGAAATTTTGAGATCACCAGCTGATTCAAGTATACACTGTAACGTAAATCCTATTGCTGTCACATTGTTGTGATGTTGTAAACTGGCCATTTGCTTCATTGTCGTTGATGTGGCGTAGAATTCTGGATGGTTGATTGTTGGAAAGTTTTGGTTCGGTGTTTGTGTAAGGGGAAGAGCGGGGATTGTTGTGGAGGAATAGCAGGGACTGTTGAGTGCGAAGTGGGGGGATTATGAAGTGAGAAACGAGAGAATAAAGACGTAAATTTGGAAGTGTGCGGCGTTTTTTGGTTACTCCCGAGGAGGAGAATGGTACAAATAATTCTGACGTTACAACACCTATGCAACGAACTTATATTTCCCCGCCACTCTATTCTTATCTCGTAGTAGTAGTATTTTTGTTTACAGGGTGCTTCGACGGCTATGGTTATTTCGCTCCTCTTCAAGTTAGAGGGAAAAAACCCATCTGGATAAACAAACCACCCATGCCCTGGTTGGGACTCGAACCCCTGACCTTTGAGTTAGCCGGCGAGCACGCTACACACCAGGATTTCCCAGTCTGCATCCTCTCCCTCCTCCCTACGCCCAGATAAACAGGCCTATCGGCCCCTCTCCCACATGAACGACTCACCCAACTTCTCTTCTCCACCCCTTCCTTTTCTCTTTCCCCTTCCCTCCTACTGCATTGGTCGCGTTCATCAGATTGGTCGCTGATCACTGAGCGCTGAATTTTTGCCTGTAGAAAAAATGGCGTCTGATCAGTTTAGCAGAATCAACAGCTGCGGAACAGTTGAGATATTTTCTGCTGAACGCTCTATGGTACCTCAGCAGTGAGTAAATATACTACTGATCAGGCGCCATTTTTTCCACCGGAAAAATTCAGCGATCAGTCTGCTGAACGCGACCATTGTTTCCTTCCATCTCTCTTAACAACATTGTAACTTGTTTGATTGTAATTCCCGTTGGTTTTTACTTGTATATACTACTGTGTCCAAAAGATAAAATGAATTTGGTTTAAAAAATTAAAAAAAATTATTTATTCTTCCAAATCAATTTCGTCGCTTTTCGAGTAATCCCCACCCGACACTATGCACTTATACCAACGTTTTTTCCCAGTTGTCGAAACCGTTCGAAAAGTCCTTTTCCGGCATGGTCTTCAATGATTTGTTCGATTCGGCTTTTATATTCTCGATGGAGATGCAACGGTTTTCACGGAGTGGTCTTTTGAGTTTAGGGAATAGCCAGAAGTGATTCCGTGCTAAATCAGGCGGATACGGTAGTTGCGGAACGATATGAGTTTTTTTGCTCTTTTGGAACCAAACGAGATCTGTTCAGCAGTTGTCGTTGATGGTCGTCCTGGACAGTGTTCAACTTCAACGCTTTCTCTGCCTTCTTTAAAGTCTTTGTACCACTTGAAAACATCTTTTGCATCATGGCTTCAATACCGAAGGCGTTCTGTAACACCCTCAACGTTTCTGAGGCAGAATATTCATTCCTCAGACAAAATTTAATGCAAATTCTTTGCTCAACAAAATCAGACAGTGATAATCGACGACAAAATAACTTTTGTATGTTAACAAAAACACGAATAACTCTCCAACAATTGAATATATTGTTGGAGAGTAATTGGAGACAATTGATTATTGTCGACTGCGTATAGATATCAAGGACAGTACTACCAACTTACAAAAAAGAATAATTGTATGCTTTCATAATACCCGCGAATTTTAAATAAGTAATTCACCTTATTTTTTGGGCACAGTAGTACGTGTGTGTCTCCCAACTTTTATTGCACCCGGCGTTGACGAGTCACGGTGAAGCGCGTTGTATGGAATAAAAATTCAGTGGGAAAGCACCGCACATCGTTAATAGTCATGAACTCATGATTTGGTAGCTGTTCCCCGACGGCCGATCCTAAGGGGAAAAGATTGCTGTCCCCTCAACAGCCAACGCCAACGCCTGAGTTCTTTCAACGGGTTCCCCCGTTGTTGCAGATCCCGCGCCAGACTCTCTGGTCGTTATCGGGTAGTGGATATTATTTTTTGTGCATGGGAAGTGGTTTGGAATTCCTCTCAGATTGAGGAAGGTATATGGTAAGCAAGGGTGGGGGGGGGTTTAGGTGGGTAGGTTAGGGGTCAGGGGTAATGGTTCTAGGTAGTTGATTTTACATATTGAAGATGGTGGCGTGTTTAGGGCGACGATGTTTTAAATCCGGGTTGAATGGGTAATCCCAGAGGGGGTTGAGAAGAGGGTTTGAGGAGGAGGTAAGAGATAGTTCAAAGGAGTTCATGGAGGTTCGAAGGAAATCTAGTAGGGGTGGGATACGAAGATCTTTGTGGATATCAGTATTGCGGATGAAGTAAGGTGAATCAGTGATTTTCCGTAGAAGCTTATTCTGGAATCGGGATAGGGTGAGGAGATGGGTTTTTCCGGCGGAGGACCAGGATGGTGAGGCATAGGTAATTATTGGTCTGATCATGGACAGGTAGATGGTTCAACGGGGAGCTCGAGACGTCTTTTCTGCGACGAATGGTGAAAATAAAATACGGCGTGGAATGCGACCGATGAGGTGCCGGCGTTGGCCTCCGTCGGGTGGGAAAGCGATGCGCTCGAGGAAAAGTCGAAGAAATCAGGAGAGTGTCGTGATAGTCGAGTAAACGTGAAGACCTCGAGAAAAAATATAAATGGTTGTGGACCAGGCGTGACGTGGAAAGGACTAGGGATTTCAGAAGCATACAAAATGGCAAAAAAGAGGAGGCATCTACTAAAGAATAATTGCAGCAATTGAAAACTTTTTTAGATTGTCGATTTCTTAAAAATTCAGATTGATTTTAGGAAAGTGATATTAAATAACAATTTTAATAATTCAAGTAGTATTTGTCTTCTCATTTACCTCAACCGTGTTATTTTTGTTATCATGACGAAAAGAATAGCGTTGTATCAGCAAAAAAAATCAAGTTAATTCCAGTTTTACATACATATATGAGCCAATTTTTCCCGGGGGGTAGCGTTCTCATCGGCTCACACAAAAAGCGAAGTTTCTAATTTAGCTAAAGTCACGGGTATTGCGTTTGTCAAAAACTAAGTTCTCTAAAAAGGTAGACGTCGGAAAGGGCATCCCATCGTAAATAATGGGAGGTTGATTAAAAGAAAAAACATTCTTTCCCCTTACTCGACGTTCTCGAGTATAATATTGTGGAATGATAATGAAATAACTTTTTGAACACGGCTCAGTAACTATATATTTTGCAACAAACTAGAGGACAAACAAGATCTAACATCATCGTGGTTTTAAAACAGCTGATTTAAAAAAATGAATGTTTAGTTGTAAATGATTCATTTGTTTTTAATGGGGTCGTTTCAATTCCGAGCACCATTCGTATCAGGGCTATTCAGATCGAAAGTTATACAAGGATAAGAATTTAAGTGGGAATCTACTTAATTCATCATGTCAAAGAATTCAATTAAATTTCAAGACAAAACAAATGATATCAACTCTCATTAGTAATATTTATGGTGGTTTAAGAATACTATCATACATAAATCTATGGCGTGAAACGAAATAAGCCGAATCTTAGACGTGGCGTGCTGACCTAGAAGTATAACGCATGGAAGTGTAACTCACTAAGTGTTATTAAGGATAAATTATTTGGGTGGAAACCGCCCTCTACCCTAAACCCTAAGAGGAAATAAAAAATAACTGTAAACTTTGTGAATTGTGAACGTTTTGAATGTAAACTGTGAACACAAAAAAATTACTTTTATTCGAGAAAACCTTGTTCTTCGAACTTGAAAACAATAAGAAACGCCAAAATATGGACTTGGCTTTTCTGTCAATTTTGGTGGATCATTGAAGCATATATGCGTACATAAATATTTCTTAATTAAACAAGGGTTTCCCTTCCTGAAGAATCATTAAAGTAGTGCAAAACGTATGGATAATAAATTTTGAAACGTAGTAATATATTTATTAAGACTTATCTATCGAAATATGTATATAATAATTCCAATCTGTGTTTTTATTTCATAAGTGAGGCACCCGTCTTATTTTCCAGTCTGTAATTGTCTTCCATAGAATAGATATAATTTTCCATGAACGATATAACTTGTGATTTATATTTCTAACTTTCGTTATCGTGAGAAATCTTAGTGACAATACATCGGGTTAATTAAAAAAACATTTTTATTTTGAATTGCACTTATTTACACCAAATAATAGTAGATATTGACCATTGTCCCGTATGGATAATATATCAATTGAGTGGTTGATAACTTCATATTAGTAACTTCATTCATCGCCGCTTTTTGTACTTCAATATCACCTATATACTCGCATATATACAATTTTAACCCGGAAGAAATTAAGTTTAACCAGGCAGAAACTGTATTTGTTATTTTTGTTACTTCTCTATGCTGAATTATCTCCAAAATAATAAATAACGTAAGTTAAGTTGGATATTTCCCTTCATGTCACATATCGTCTAATGACACTCCGCCCCAGAGAAACCCTCGGCCTGCCTCCCCTTGTAATATCCTAGCAAAAACAAGCTGACCAAACAGGACGTTTATCTAAATTGGTCTTCAGAGAATAATTATTCAGGTCACGTCATGGTAACTAAGTTTTGATTTATGATGATTGTTTTTCTAACTTCAGAGAGATTAGTTACATTGCAAAAAAACCCTTCTCAGACTTTCAGTGGTGGCGCTTCAGAGATCTTTCTTAGTGGAAGGATAGTAAATTGAGCAACAGAAGATATACGCAACATCGTTACGTGGTTTCGAGACTTTAGCGAAAAACAATTCACACAGGGGGACATGAATATATATACGTCCCTTGTTTTCGAGGCAAGACTCCTCTTCTTCGCACCGCCTAATGACGGGGGAACTGCAGCTCGCAGATGCACCAGTTATTCTCCTCAAGGCTGGCTTTGCAACCATGCAACAAAATTTCTGCAATTTGTATTTTCGATGCCAATGTGGCCTTTGTTATCCGTTATCTTTTCTATTACTGATGTCATAATACAATGCTGGGTTTTATTTTTTTTATTGAGAAAACATACTTCGATTCCAAATGAAAAATGTTGATGAAGGTCCAAATCATTTTAATTTTTGATTCCTCTATTTTAATAGCTACAGTTCTTTGTTGACCTTGCTTGTACTATGTTCTTTATTCACCACTTATTTTTCATTCTTGGACCGAATTTTTTTGACAAAAAGGTACCAACGAATTACGTTATAATTTTTTAATTATAGTTCAAATAAATAACTCAAGCATTGTGTATTTTTATGTATTTATAGTATATATATATATATATATATATACTTGAGGAAAACTCTGACGAGCAGCAAACACGAACAGACGCACACACTTGTACACATACACACGGATAGAAACAGTTAAAAGACACATTGAGAAGAAATATTTCGGGTATTGCTTCCCCCTTCGTCGGTCTGGGAGAACTCGTAATTCGTTAGTTATTTGTATAAGTGTGTGTGTGTAAATATATATATATATAATTACATATACACACAGTTATTTATTTCGCTATTTAATTTTATTAACCAATATAAATTCTTAGATTGTATCTATTCTCGGTATGGAATTCATTTTTTCGGAATTTAATGTTTTTCAGTCAGCGACACGTCTGATAACACGCCCAGGAAAATGACTAAGTGGCATGAAGACTGCTATAAGTTTAAAAGATTGCTGATGCAAGATTTTAAAAAATTGAAAAAAAAATTCGTGAGGGGCTATCTTGGCACCTTTGGCGATAGACTCTCTTATCAAACATTTTTCATTATCCATAAATGGAAAACAATCAATAAAAGACCAATTACGTTTGACTAAGACGTTCTTTGCGTCATGTAAAATACACTGTAGATGATAGAATGGGAATTTTCCTTTTTTTCGCCGAAATGGTGACAGTATGGCTTCATATGTTTTTATTTATTTTCATAATTACACCTCCTATTTGGGTAGATTCTGAAGAGCACATTAGGGGGGATTAGTCACGTTATTACGGCTCCACCCGTAGATTTCCTGGTTACTCAGATCAAATAACGTAGTAAGTTGAGTATTTCTATGTATGACCTTTTTTTTTACTTTACTCTTCATCCAGTCATTTCCATAATATATAAAGCTTTCATTGAGTGTAATCAATCGCTTAAATAGCTTCTGCTCAAAGTTTCATGCCAAGATATCATTCCCGTGTCAAAATGTGGTTCACCCTATTACAGTGAGGATATCATCTGAAGATACGGAGAGATTTCTCAGATTAATTTACGCTCAGATTTACGTATTACGTTTCTATTTTGGTTCTTTATAATTGCTTTTAATTTGAAATATATATGTATGTATATATATATATATTATCATTTAGGAAAAGATTTTTTTGAGTTTTTCAGATCTGAATATCTACCAAAATCGCCTTATTTTAGTTTAACTTGTGTTCTATTCCCACTGTGCAAAATAATATGAATTCTGTAAGAATAAATATAAGGACATTTTTCTTTTGCGTATAGAATATTATCACATTAATGTAGATTAGTAAAGCACATAACATTTTTTTAAGGATATTCACGCGGAAAAGGTATTGGTTTCCGAGCATATTTGCATCCAGATTCAACTCGAGTTTTCGTAAATATTAAACATACGATGATCTTGTGACTAGGTTACATATTATTTGATTAACAAACGGTTCCCCTCCGGTAATGGTCATATCATCACGCAATATGGGTGTAGTCAGCGATTATGCTGGGCAAACCCACTTTGTACCTATCGTAAAGTCCTGTGTCAGTTAAATATTGTTTCAGTAAGGTAAACGAGAATTTAATTCAGGACCCAGCATTGTTTTCGTTTTAGAAGGGCAAATATGTGAGTATCAACCACTTACTTAATATTTTGCATGGGTAATAGGTGTTATTGAAAACATTGAGTCCTGATATCAGTTCGATTCCTCATTTCTTCTTATCGTGCCTTTCGTTGTAGTACATGAATTATATATATATATAAACAAATAAAGAGACATAGTTGAGAACAGAGACACAAATAAAAAGGAAACTCACAGGAATTATTTCGAACGATTCGGCGGATGGACCGCCTTCGACAGCGACAGAGAGAGTACTATCATTAGAGTTATTAGTTATCATTAGTATTATCCGAGTTAGTACTCTCTCTGTCGCTGTCGAAGGCGGTTCATCCGCCGAAACGTCCGAAATAATTCCTGTGAGTGTCCTTTTTATTTGTGTCTCTGTTCTCGACTATATCTGTTTATTTGTTTATATGTATACATATATATGTATACATATATATATACACTCATACATACATATCCAGTTACAAAAAGTGCATCGTGGCATATGAAATAGATTTTAGCAGATGAACTAGATAGAGAAATTTCTAATTTAAGTGTTATACATATAAGTAGCACTGAGTAACATCTACGTATCTAGGAGATACTTGTAATATTGTAATTTAAAAATTTTAATATTGGTTACATTTTTCAATGACACAGGGAATGAGTTCCATAGTTTTACTGACGAAATCAGGAATGACTTTTGATAAGTTGTTCTCAAATGAAGAGATAGGTAAAGCGTTGAAAGACTTTGCCTACTTAGGAGGGGAATCGAAAAGTTCGCGCTAGTGACTCACGAAATAGTTCTGAGATAAAAATAAGGAGTGAAAGAACCCGCGCCGATCTACGTCAGAGACGCAAATTATGGAATGTATTACATATACACTCATAAAGATTAAGAAGAATACGACGCAACGCATCAGTCGTATCGTCAAGTGGCCAACGCAATACTATTCTCCTGGCTTATCTACTCGTTCCTAGTTGAAAATTTATTCATTCAATTAGCAAAAAAAATTACAGATCGCACCCTTCCATTTATGATATCATCACTTGAGAATTGAGATGTTAAGGACAAATGGTTAAATGGAAACATAATTAAACTTTAATTAATATAACTTCAGTAAATGAAGCGCAAAATGTCCGTCATTGCACCTACCCTAGTCAGCAGTTTGAAGTTTTCTCTTTTTTGACTAGTTTTTTGCAAATGACTTGGAATATTTTAAGAAACCACAATTGTTTTCACCGAATAATATAATGATTCAAGCAAATAAATAATTAAATATAACTGAAAGTAGGTACATATGTATAATACAAGAGGATATTAAATCTTAGACCTCGTACTTTGATTCAAACTTTTTAAAACACCATAAAATGTGTACTCAACAAAAAAGTGTGTATCCATGAATATAGTCATGAGAGTCATTGAATAGTAATGAATACATACACATACATAGTAGGATTCCGTGAAAAAGGAAAATACTGTGGAAAATGTACTAAATATACTCATGACTATACAAACCTTCCAGGGAAGTGAAGCTTGACGTCGTAAACTTTAAAACGGTGTGTCACGAAATGCAAAGATCACGCACGTCAACGAGAAATTATAAGTGAAATTAGCACATGCAGGGGAAGACTTGGTGGGAAAGGCCGAAGGACAAGTATATGCAGCACTCTATAACAGACGTTAGAATTTAGATCTACCAAGGGGTAAGAAAATTAGCACTAGATAGGAACGCCTGGAGGCCTTATGTCCACCAATCTTCCGATTGAAATAATAATGAGGTGAAGCATATGCACATAGCGAGATGAATGATCAGTGGAAGTAGGTCAAAAGTTTCAAGAAAAGATTCACAGATACAGTAAGAAAATTTACTGAGAAAATCACTTAAATGGCACGGCGGATTGAAAAAGTCTCGTTGCAAGGCAATCTGTACTCTCATTCAATTCGAAGCCTAATCCAGAGCAAATTATTTGAATTGAATAGAAAATGCATTCCAGTCTTTCTCGACGACGTATTAAATGTAAGCACCGCTGTACATTAGCCCTCCGTCCAATACACATGACTGCGTTTGACAAACACAACGCAGTTTCTGATGACGAGCGAATACATCAGATAAAACCTGCGACGAAGGGCTGTACGGCCGCGTAAACTAGGAGATATGGATAACCGTTGCTCGCCTAGCGGGGACGGCCGGCGTCGCGTCTGTCAGCAACCGAAGGCGTTACGCCCACCAGCTACGGAACAACTCGACCGGCCCTGAGCAGAGAACGAAAGGGATTGAGGGCATCGTCTGCAGACTCCTGGAATCGAAATGCCGGACCCAATGCCCATTAGCGCTCGATCATTGGGAAGACTGAGCAGAGGAGGGAATTGGCGGAAGGAGAAGGAAACGGCGGAATGCCAGGAGAGGAGGAAAGAGAGAATGAAGGAGAGGACGAAGGAGAGGACGAAGGAGAGGAGGAAGGAGAGGAGGAAGGAGAGGAGGAGGGAGAGGACGAAGGAGAGGGCGAAGGAGAGAAGGAGGGAGAGGAGGAAGGAGAGGAGGAGGGAGAGGAGGAGGGAGAGGAGGAGGGAGAGGATGAAGGAGAGGAGGAAGGAGAGGATGAAGGAGAGGATGAAGGATAGCAGGAAGGAAAGGAGGAGGGAAAGGAGGAGGGAGAGGAGGAAGGAGAGTCCCACTTAACCAAACTCCTACACTCCCTCCCCATCTCATCTCCTTCCTGAATATCACAACACGTCATATACCATCTTAAGTGCAATTTCTGTGAGGCGTACTACATCGGCCAATACACTACACCACTCAACATTAGAATGAACAACCACAGGGCATCCTGCCACCCCGCCTCTTATAACCTTCCGATACCACAGCACGCGAAAGAACATAACACGACATTCAACCTATGCTATAAAGTCTCCATTCT
>WURS02078266.1:0-10259 GCA_011762765.2 Rhinocypha anisoptera | reverse complement strand
TATTTGATTTCTGCCTGCAACTATAAAACAATAGTTTACAAGAGTATGCTTAAAACCTCTCCTCCCAGAGACGCTTCTTAGAGGGAGGCAAGGGCGCGCGTAGGGGGAACTCACACAGCGACCAATGCCAGAGTCTGTCGCGTATCCTCCGCCTGCGCAACAGGGCGACAAATATAACTATCATGCATTGCAATCAGAGTTTATGCTGTGACCAAAAAGTTATGCCATGCAATGAACTGAATTGAATATTTAGTTTTAGTATTCTATCTGATGTAAAACTGCAATTTATACATTTTACATTAACTAACATTATTTACTTACACTCATAACATATCAATTCACAATTATTATCAAAGCTATCACCTAAAACATATGAGAAATAAAACATCATAGAATAGTTCCATAATTGGGAAAAATAAAGTCTCATTTTGGTGAAGTCTTTGCGGGTTTTCCACTATGTTAGGGTTTCAGTGCCGGCATTTCAATGGCTAAATCCGCCATCTTCCTCAGGGCATTCAAACTCTAGCCCGGTGGAAAACCCATGAAGACTCCACCAGAATAATGCGCTGGGAAAACACCAAATCTTACATAGCCTCATTTTGGTTAGGAAATGAATGGAATTTCAAAAGTGGCTCGACTGAAGAATATTACATAGCCAACAGTATGAGAATAAAATGTGCAAATTTATTATACATTAAAAATAAAATATAATTATTTGGTAGAAGGATGTACTATCACAAAGTGATTTAAAATGTATGAAGAAACAGGATTCATGGAGTAGATGAATGGACAGAAACCTTGTCAAATTAACTAGCTAAAGAATAGAATTGTGGTTTTTTGGTGCATCAATGTCTAAGGTCATTTTTTCAGAAGAATAGAATTACTTATAAAATGCCATTGGATATCTAATAAAATTCCAAATAATGCAAATGATTGATAAACATACATGATATATTTTTAAAGACAAAATGTGATGAATCCTTAGAACTCATCTACTGAGAAGAGAAATAATCAGATAAGGAAAAAAATCTTAGCTATGAAAAAACCACTAAAGAAAAAAATCATTGAAGAGAGTTCAAGAATATAAGTTACCAAACTTGATATATACTATTAATTTCCATTATTATCCATTTTAATCTGATCACAAAAAAAGTTAATTTCCACCTCCAACCCACTTAAACTCTGACTCATTATTACTCTATTGCCCACTAATAGCACCACTCCTGAAATGTTCAAGCCCCACCCAATGGGCACCATCACATAAAAATAAGGTAAAACACATTTTAGATAGCATATAAAAATAATCTACACTGGCTACAACTGCCATGACATTAAGTTAAAGGTGATGAAAAATAAATTAGAACATTTTCATTCAAATGGGTATGAGATATATACAATGGATGATTGATCCTTCACATATGCTATTGAGATGGTACTCAACCATGCAATAACCAAGAATGTTAACTAATGTGAACCAAACTATTTGAACACATCAGTTTTTCTCGGGATGAATTTCATTTTCTCTTAAAAAAATCTAATATCCATTGCATAGCAACATTAATTTGGCAGTTTTGTCAGTGGTAAACCTACAGTGACACATAACTCCGTAAGTCAGGTATACTAAATATGACTTGGGACTCTTTTGATTGAAATTTAAATTGCTCTAGAGTGAGTACAGTTTTACGTGCTATATTCTCTCAGGTTCTCAATGTGCAATTACCTCTGCGGCAAATGTGTGTAGAAACTTGTTGTATGGATGCTTCTCCCATTATTTGAAATAATGTATAGAGCAAATTATGACAGATTAAATGAGACACAACTTTGAAATTCCACATAAAAATTATGACAGGACCAAGAAGTAATGATTTCATTTTATTCATGAGATGTAAAACTACTAAGAAAATAGTCATATTCAGTACTGCCTTTACACAGCAGTTACAAGAATATAAAATACTTAATGAAATAATTCCTTCTGCAATTGAAATGTATAATAAGGATTAAATAATAAAAATGGGTATAACTAATTAAGAACACTACAAGTAGGTTTAATGTGATAGGAAAGGATCTGCTTTACACATGAAGGGTAAGATTGCAGCTTTTTTATGGAAAAATGTTCTACATAAGGTTTTCCTATTCAGATGTTCAGAAAATTTAGTCAATTATTAATTCTGAAAATTTAGGTGGTGTTTTTTACAGGGCAATATGCTAACATGGGAAGGACACAAAGGAGGGGGAAAGGGTCGCATTCAATCCTTTTAAATGTATGGTAGGGGGATAAGATGATGATTTTAACAACACTCCTCTGAGGACCAATGCAATCATCAATATGTTAAATGAATAAAAGATTTTTAATATTTCACAATAAGTTTGACATTGCCCACAAATCAAAGAGGATTTTCCGTGCATATGCATGTAAAGGGTGGATACACGCTCTCACCTATTCTGCTGGAATTTGAAGAGAGATGCACGCTTGGGGGCGTCAGGTTCCTTGCCGAGGCTGAGAAAGTGGACAGTATTGGACGTTGGGACGGGGATGAAGTGAACCCAAAGTGTGATGAATTGGGTCGAAAGTGGTGCAGTGGCTGCATCGGCTTCACTTGCATGGTGGCATCTTCCTCGGCGCCCACTCCTCCTCCCACGCCCTCATCCTCCTCCTCCTCGACAATTTGGGACCCATCCCTGCCCTGTTTGGATTGTACAGAGACTGAAGGATTTGCTGCAAGGGTCTCTTTCTCCTTTGCCTCAGCGCTCGTGAATTCACATTCCTTCCCTTCAATCTGAAACACCAACAGCATTTCCAATGCATCCAAAATTAAATGCCAGAAGTTGACAGTGAAATGTTTTTTCATGCTTATTTGCAATGCATGCAGTCGGAAGAAAGAAGATGGTGGTGATGTTTCACTTCATGCCATGGTACAGTTTCCCTCTGCCAATTTCTATATTCCAATCATTCTCTTTCATGCACCTTTACTCCTCGACAGCATAATCTTTTCTCACCAAGGTAAGATGTAAAGTTTTGCATCACATATTACAGCTATATTATGTATAGATCTTTTTTCTGAAATACATCCTAAAATGAAAATTTTTACTCGAGTTTTTTCCAAAAAACAAGGAGAATTCTTAATTCAATTATATATGTTTTACATTCAGCATAAAAAACAGACATAACAAAAATATATTTAAAAAAGAGTGTTTTTGAGGAGAATCAAAAAAATATTCATTTATGACATATATCATATACAGACACCAAGATTCCTCAAACATTTCCTATCCCATAGCTTTTAATAAACACAGAGAAGTATTCATATATACATAACATATCATGGAATAGTAAGATTTCATTTTTTTTCATTTAGAGTGAGAATAAATTATCACACACTGAGAAATTTGATGTGTAGAAAAACATTAATCGAATTAGATACACACTAACCTTTCCCTTCTCACTGTAGGCCACAAGCTCTGCTTTCCTCCAGCCTGAAGGCGTACCAGATTTCATGTATTTGACATCGGTGGGGCTTCCCACATCTCCATTGTGTCTACACACAGGACCATCTGGCGAGGTCATAGCTCCCCTCCCATCTGTGTTTGAACTCTGCATCGTGGGCTGCATCATCGGGGACACCATTGCGATGCTGACCTCATCCTTACCACCACCAGGGCGGCCAAGCCTCCTCTGTCGAGGGAAATTCGTGGTTATGGTGCTCTCGGTTATCAGGTCGACATTCTTCCTGATTCCTGAGTGCCTTCCATCGTCCGCTGACTCGGAGGACTCCACCCTGGTCGGAGGGCCGACCTTTGCTGTCCCTTTGACAGTCGCCATGGGCTTCGGGATCCCACTACCTGGTGCTCCGAGGAAATTGACCTCCTCCTCCCTCGGTGACATGAGAGGCACCTTTGTCTTCGACCTCTGCACCGGACTAGGGCAGTTGATTCTCGTCTGCTTTGTGGAGTTGTCTCCCTCCAGGGGGCTCTGCTGCACACCCTGGACCTCGACAGAGCCATTTGTCCTCATGGTGATATTCTGTTTCTCTGTCACCTCCCTAAGGGGAGAGTCCTGCCTGATGCTCGCATTTGTTGTCTCCACAGAATTGCCGCTCGTTTGGATGACCTCTGATTCCGAAGTCAGGCTCTCGAGGCTCTTCTCCTCGACGGTCTCCAGTTGTCTGTCACCTCCCCTCGGTCCGTCCAAGCTGTTTTCCTTCCTCAGCTCCACGACAACTGGCGATGACCTCTGAGAGTCAGGGTTGCTCACTGGGGTCCCCGACCGAGATCGGTCCCTCCCACCCTCCGACTCCTCCTGGTTGCTACGCGATTCCAGGGTCGTGTTCTGGGACACCAATCTCACATCCACCCCGTGGTCGGGTCGGTTGACCCTACCATATATGCCACCACCTATCACCCTGCCAGAGGGCCCAATCACTTGCGGCTCGACCTTGTTCAACTTTTCCGAAGCATTGTTGGGATTGCCATACCTAGTCGTTGTATGGCTTCCCGTGTTAGTCCTCTCGATGCACTCTCCTGTCCGATATGCAACACCCTGCAACCCTTTAACCTGCTGCTGCTGACCAATGATTCCGTTCACATCACTGACACTACCACTGTTAACCCGGGGATCCAAAATCCTCTCCGAGAGGTTTTGGTCCTCTGGACTGTCAATGACCCGTTCAGCACTCCTCTCCAGCCCCCTCTCCCCTCCCCCCCTGATCACTTCGCCCGTCTTCAGCAGTCTGTTCTTGTCGCTCGGTGCACTGACTCCACTTGGCCTGTGGGATTTTTGTGCAGAGGGGCCCCTGGTGACAGAGGACTGCTGTCTCCCCTGAGGATTCCCAGCAAGTCTTGTGTTCGACCCCGAGAGGGACTGCGACTCTCTTGACAGCCTGCTTCCCGGGATGACTTCCCTCCTCCCTGAGCGTGGGTTCGGGAGGCCTCCACCTGGATGAATCGCATTGGGTATGTTGGTGCTACTGGCTGGCACGTTGGACTGAGGGAGGTCTTCTCTGTGAATTCCCTTGGGGGAATTACTTTGCTGTTCTTTCGCTAACTTGGCTGAAAAGCATTGAAAGATGATATTACATGCTGATCTACACCAGGGGTGGTACTTGTGGAACAGTGTTATGAAGTTGTAATTGTTTATGACCCCCATCTAAAAAAAGTTGCAAAATTGCATTTGCCCAATTTGTTATGGAGTTTCGAATATTAGAAGATGTCTTCAATGGAAATGAGTTCAACTGTCAAAATCTCCTCCAGTTAGGAGAAATTGAGATTTCTCTTGACTAATGAATTTTATTACAATTACAAAATATGGTTGGAAGTGTACAACAGTATCATTGAAAATTTTGTTTCAAGGAATTTGTATGCATTTATAGGGACATATCCAAGAATTTTTCCAAGTTCCTCTCATTAAAAAAGATATGTTATTATTACACCCCAGTCCTGTTGACCAAATTTAAAACTTATTCTGATTCCTTCCAAATATATTGAATTAGAAGGATAGTAATTAGAGTATGGAGAAGGTGCACCAAAAGGGAATCAGTTCTAATTGAATGAGTATCACGTATGGGATTCTAATTTATAAAACTGTTTCATTATAAGGGTATGATGATAATGCAATTACATACATTACAATTCTTTTGGCAATTAAAATTAAAGGATGAGTTTTTTTTAATTCATAAATCATAGTAATTAAAATACAATTTTTGTTGTAAAATTTTTAGATACATAAAATTCAAATGTGGAAATTTGTTAGAAATACTGTCAAGGATTTGCACTATCCTCTCAAAAGGAGGGAATGTTGTATTATTCATGTGTGTTTACTGTGCATCCAGGAATTAAATTTTTAATATATTCCCCACATTGATACAACTTTATTATCAATTCACACATAAGCATAAGCCATAAAATGCAAAATTGAAATACAATTGGCACAAACACACTTTTTCCTAGATGGCTGCTAGATCTTCTCCCTCTCTCTTTTTCATCATCCACACACATTTGATGATTAAAATGGAAGACCACTTCTAGGAATTATTTTCCTGATTTATTTTAATTCCATGATCTAGGTACTATTCTTTTCACTTCAATATTTTAATGTATACACAAACATGTTCCATAATTTACCACTCCCCTTGAACACAGGCCTTCCCTTCCAATGTGACTTTATCTTGAAATGATGGCATATATACTTACACAGAGTTAAGCTGAGAGTGTTGAATATATTCAAACATTGTGTTAATAGAGATATTAATAACATAAGAGTTATTCTAGTTATGGTTCCAGGAGAAGATCATTGATTTTGCTTAATGGAGGCTCCAATCGATCAATCCAAAGATCGCCATAAACATTACCACCAAAGTCAACCAATTTTTCACTGAGGTGATTAAAAAATATTCTGCATATCAACACATTTCAGTTTTCCCGTCTGCTGGTAAATCACTTATCAGATAGGCAGGAAGATTAACCCAATGCATATTAAGTATGGACAAAAATCGGTGCTCAAGAAGCAGTCTCTCTCTCCGAGCAATATTTAGTTGGAATCCACACGTGGTGGACTTTGTTAAACATGATGAGACAGCCTCTACTGGATTAGAGAAGCAATTGGGATAATGTAAAAACCCAAAAACCACAAAAGGAAGGGAGGGGGGGGAGGGGGAGTGGTATACACCATACAAAACTTGAAAAAACCATGTTTGACCATTTCGTGCCAGAGCCTTAAACTGATATGCAGACAAAATAAAGGAAAAATGATTCCAAAAAAAAAGGTCATTTGTACTGGGGGGATGATTATGAATGCCCGATAAATTGGTCGTTCGGCATGAAAGGGTTAAGACGAATGAAAGCACCAGACAATGAGATGACTTTGTTGCAGACTCGGTCCATCATAGCCCCAGAGGGACAAAAATGAAACTTAATTAAAACATGAATTTTTTTATGCATTTTCACCTTACCTCTGACCTGTAGATGCCAGTAGGATGACTTAAGAAATGGCCATCACTTACAGACTACCATTCATGGAGTAACATTCAAAAATAGATATTCATTTGAAATGTCATAGATACATTAGAAACAATTTTCAACATGTAAATTAGAGAGGTAGAGCTAAATTAAATTGGGAGTGAGTAAATGATAATACTTTTATTTATTACTCTATCAACTTAAAAATATCTGGATGAAGAATAATGAGCGACTAGTGCAAATCCATTAATCACATAAGGTACTTGTGCAGAGGACATAACGATATAAGAAATTACCAATTTCCTTTCCACTGCCATTACTTGCTCGTCCAAATTTATTTTTCAATCCGCGAGAGGAAGAGCGAGGAGAATCTCCACCATTGGACTGATTTTCCCTTTGCTCAAGATTAGGCCTGAGGAATAAGAATTAGACAATTGAGAGCAAATGTTAAATAGATAAAATCCATGAGTAAGAAAATATTATATACATTTTGCAACACAGAAAATCATGAATATATTATGCTTTATATCAGGGGTAGGCTACCTTTTGCTAACTTAGTGCCAACTTAAGATTTCAAATCTCTCAAAGTGCCAGCATTCGCATTTTTACACAAATCAAAGTCAATATACTTGTTCTACAACATATTTTATTTTATAAACTGATATCTATTAATTTAGAATTTTACGTAAAGTTGTAAACCACATTAATTGTCAATTTACATCATTATGACTTAATTATATCATTAATTACAAAATTGATATGTAGAACTTGGAGCTTCTGCATGCCATTGGAAATTGGTTTGCATGCCAAGTGTGCCATAGGTTGCAGATGCCTGTTTCATGTCATTTCACTGTGATTACACATTTTTGACACTGATTGAAAAGTACACATTTTTAACTATGCACAGAGGAAAATTTCATATCAAAAAGATGATTTAATAACTTCAAGAAAAACTTCATCTGATAAAATTGTTGTTTATCTGACTTCAACAGTTAAATTAGTGTCTGTTGTCTGACACTAATTAGTCTGTAGTGTTCAACAGTTAAATTAGTGTCACTTTAGCATGAATCAGAAAATGAAGATCAACATTAAAGACTAATTCCAATGTTAGAGTACTCCCAATGTAATAATTCTAAAGGAATGAGATTACGCACACAGGTATTTGGTGAACCACTTGTTTTCCCCCTTGGTTAGTGGCTGCAGCGTCACTGCATAAGCTGGTCGATGAGTCACTTCGTTCAGATCTGGCAGAACTGAAGCCACTGGAGCTGGATGTTCTCTTATTGCCAGAGCTGATCACACCACCTATTCCGAAAACAATTGCCAATAATGAGTTATTGCAAAAAATGCACCATTGGATTCATTATGAGGTAAAAACACCATTCAACTCTTTCATTACCCACACAAGATATGATGAGTTATTCAATCTTCCACAATTGAGGAACTAAGAGGAACTTTCGTACATATGATATCTTTGAATACCCCGAATACAAAGTATTGGAAATAACATAAAAGACTGAATTTTTTAATAGTTCCATTTTTTAAATTAAATGAAAAATGAAGTGACTAAACTTATTAAAATCTATTGATATCTGTCCACTTGTATTGTTATTTTCTATTTTATGTAATTGATTTTTGTGCTCTAATGTATGCGATTGTGTTTATGTCTTATGCTTTTGTCCCGTTAAACTGTCTATATTGTCAATAAATAATTGAATACATGAATATGAATTCAAAATATAATGAAACATGAATTATGCCTCTTCGTTGCCGGTGAATTCATGAGTGAAGAATCATCACAGACTCAAGGGTTAAGATCAAGATTAATAATCAGTAATGTTCATTTTTTATCTTCTCTTAATCAACAAATTTGCCATATGAACAAATCTGAGATAATATGATTCCAACTTATCCACAAAATTAAGCAGCATTACTCTAATAATTGAGAAGAGAGTTTCTGAAAATGTGAAAAAAAGATTAGTCACAACACATGACATAATTTACAGTAGTAATTTACTATATGAGTAATAACCACCCATTGAAGATTTCCATGACATGATGTTCATAGTGGAACAGGACTTTATTAAAGTAATTAAAATAACAATAAAAATTTGATTGAAATTTAGGATTAAGGAATAAATTATGTATTTTTTTTCATTTTTGATAAAAAAATATGTATATACATTTAAGTATCTAAGACGCCACAAAAAGTACATACAAATATACACATTTTCTTCTTACTGAATGTGTTTCTGTGTGAAGAAAATATGTCTCTTTTCTATGTTTTTATATACTTTTTGTGCCGTCTTAGATACTTATACATTGCCCCACTGAGCTTTTCCTAATGTGTGTGTGAGTGTGTATGTATATATATATATATATATTTATTTATATATATACATACATACATACACAAACATTGGTAACGTGACTTAAGGCAAGATGACATTTCTGCAATGGTTACACCTTTTGTTTATTTGTCTATATTAAGAGTTCCGTAGGAGTACAATGTCACGAGTAATCTTTTCATGGAATTATTTAGTACTAGTCCAATAACAGGACCATCACATAAGTATTTACATTGAATTTTTAGGTAGCATGGATTTTGGTGCCTACATTGTTTCCGCCAAAGTCTGGAAACCCTACGCTGCAGTTCTGCCATCTTTGAACATCTTAATAAACGATGAACAGAAGAAGCGACAATATGCATTAAGAAGGAGATATTCAAAAGGATAGTTGCAATTTCTTTTACGTATTGTATACGTTTCACTAATGTTAGGTTTTAATTTAAAATGTAGTTTAGTTTCCGAATTTTGGCTATAAAATTACTAATTCTTATTCTAGTTGACTGAACTGCAGTAAAAATGGAAAGACTACTTTCATTATTTAAGTTGTTATTATATTCATTCCTTATTAATATTGGTATCCCTCGTCAATCGCGGGTTTTACGATCAAGGAAAATCCTGTGGTTAGAAGTAGAGATGTGCGATTTCAAGGAATGAATCGATTCGACCAAATCGATTCGACCAAATCGATTCGGTCAAAAAATCGGATCCTCTGAATCGATTCGAATAGCATCATGTGAATCGATTCGAATCCTATGGAAATCATATTTTAATCCGGAATGAATCGATTTGCCGTCATGTAATTGGCTCTAAAAGACACGTGATACGATATCGCTCTTTTTCTCCTTGGATCATGAAACGTGAAAAAATTAAAAGTTGCATGAATAATAAAAGAAATAATAAATTATGAACCATTGATATTATTATGAAAGTGAAATAAAAATTAAAAATCACGATTTTAAT
>WURS02078256.1:0-10259 GCA_011762765.2 Rhinocypha anisoptera | reverse complement strand
AAATACCGAACAATTTCACAGAGTGAAAACCGACGTAATAATATTTACCCCCTCACACCTGCCCCCTTGACCATAAGGAAAACAGGACTTCCATCATGCCTCAAAGCCCTGCAGACAGGAGGCAAGACAAAAAGAAGAGAACGGTGTGACTAGTAATAAATAGCAATTGTGACCCTACCAATCTCCCCCCACCCCTCTCTCCTGCTCCAGATGAGGGATAAAAGAGTATACAGATGGACTCATAGTCTGTCAGTGCTTTGCCTTTTGTCAGTCATTAATTAAATGTTTATGTAGTTCATTATTCGCTACTTGGTTACTGTACTATTTTGTTCTTGGTCTTGTTTCCCCGTGCATGGATGGGCACAATGTGCATCCACCAGCCACATGAGAGAAGGATCAGATATTTGAATTGAACTCCTGAATTTCCCACACTGACCCATAAGAAGGGACTCAATAACATTACAGCACACCCAGAAACATGGTAATGAGACTATTTGATAAATATCTCGTGTATAATTACTTGTCTCCCGACACCAAGGGCAAGAACCCACATGAAAAACTGTGTCCAACTCCCACCTCACAAAGTCGAAGCATGACACTTGACCCCAACATGTAGTCTGACTATGCCAATTACATCTTTTATTCAAAGCAATAACAATCATTCTAAAGGACATCACAATTGCCATTGCATAAATAAATGGGCATTGGATTCCTTGGAATTTACCTCAATAGTCAGACAAATATCAAGGTGGCTTTTGATGATAATTGGAAACCAGGTGGATAGTTTAATTGCAACCTCTGCTTATAAATTTAAATTCCCTTAACTTAACTCAAAAGATACTATTCCTACTGAAGCTTATTTACTAGCAGGGAAATCAAAGTTTCCAGTCATGTCTGAAGCTACGCTTCCTACCTATTGCCATGATACCATTTGAAAGGTTAATTATTAGAGTTCATACCATAATCACAAAGCTGAAAAACATGCAAATTCTGTTGAGCATACACGCTAATGTTTGTGATCAAGAAAGTAGACATAGTGCTACACTAGAGACTGAAAAAAATTATTAGTGAAAACAAAGAAAAGAAATATAAGAAAAAAGTAATGCTCGCTAAACAGTGGATATAGCTAGGGTAAAATATAAGAAACAAAGATATATTAATCAGCTTTGATGAATGTTTCCTGAATTTTTCTGCTGGAGTACAGTATTGGCCAAGAGTTGCATTAAATTTCAACAAAAATATCTTAAAAATTGAAGAAAACTTGTTTATACTATAATGAAATGATACAACAAACACTAGGCTATTCCACACAAGTTTTTTATTTGTCCAACACCTGGGATTCCATGAGTGTCAACAGGTGAAGAACAATAAAATCCCTAGGATTTCATAATGAATGATTCTATAAATATTATGCCCAAAGCAACAAATTTCTTGAAACCACTTATGCCCTTCCAAGGCACACTTGATCCATATAAAACGGGAGCATTAGGTATCGAGTAAAATCTGTGAACAACTGAAATGTTACAAATAGTTGGAAAAGATTATGCAAGTTTCAAAGGTTAGAATGGTTGAGGTTGGTTCAACTTACTGGCAACTGTTTTTTTCACTGATGATGCTCCAGTAATCAAAGTAACATTTGTATGATCTATTTCCTGCACTGTGGAAGGGGTTTTAGAGTGCAATAATGCACCATGTCTACCAGATGATTTCCTGTTTGGGACTGGTGTCTTGACAATCTTTATGGTAGGCTTAGGTGTGTTTGAACTCTTTTCTTTAGGATTTTCATGAATCCTAACCCGCTTCCTATTTTTTGGTGGATTTGATTTCCCTTGATCTATGCCAGAGGCATTCTTGATTTGTTCTTCAGCAACTGGAGGGTTTTCTGGTTTCTGTTCAATGATTTCATATGTTAATCTTCTTCCAGAGTTTTCCTTGTTGCTTTCATTTAACTCACGCTCTGAAAATGGGGAATGAGACAATAAATACTCCCTTGTTCAATCTCTCTCTCTCTCTCACACACACACATATATATATCACCCTATCCACTACACACTTCAAAGGGAGGAACTTGGTAATAAACTTACCCACATCCAAAAAGCTACGTTCTTCAAATGAAGATTGCTCAGGAGAGGAAACTGGATGTAGTAACTTCACCTCCAACTGAAGGAGAATATTACAATGAAAGAGCCACAAAAGTGCATTTATTAAGTGTAAACTTTTCAAGTCTTAAAAAGACTTTCCACTCTTTATTTTCACTTACCTCTTTCAGAGGCATGGAGTCTCTACTCTCATTGGGAAATTCACTGACAGAGTCCAAAAGTACTGACACCAAAACTTTCTAATAAACAAAACTTTCATTAGTGCCAAGTTCAAGTCAATGTTTAGTTTAAATGTAATTTACTTCTATGTAGCGTGCAAGAGAAAGACAACTTGAACAGGGAAATGGAGGCAACATATCCACGAAATAGAACGGATGGAGACGGCAGGAAAATTAATTTCACACATATATGCAATTATGGAATGAATATGGAAGCAATGGTACCAAAACATTATGCTATCAATAAATAAACCGGAAAACTATCAATAAATAATAAGTAATTAAACTATAGTGTTAAAATTTGATAAAACCAAATAATAATGTTTCTAATAAGGGTAAGGAGTGAACATTGAAGCGAAGTTGCCAAGAAAAATTATGGTAACCAGAAAATTATATATAAAGTAACAGAAAAATAACAAATAAGAAGTAATTAAAATAAAAGGTGTTAAAATATGATAAATAGGCAAAATAATAATAAGTTGCTTAAAGCGAATGTCGCATGTGGTGGGTGATCTTGTGTATTTAATAAACTTTTAGACGCAAATTCTGAGAAAATATCGGTTGTATGTGGGTATGAGAGAAAAAATAAGAAACTTCACTAGGGAGCTAAAATAAATACGTGTATACATATCAATTCTTACAGCAAATTAGTCCGCCCTCGATAATTACAACTCCCAACATTCGAATTTTTTTTGTCTTCTCCTTGGCACTTCGAATTACGATTTGTACGAGAATTCGATTTTATGAACGGCATTAATTTCCACTGCAGCTTATTTAGCAGTTTCGAAACTAAAGTTCCTGTACTATATCGGCATAAATCAATGTTTAATAATCATCGGCATCGGCATCAATATCGGCATAAATCTGATATGGTCTTGAAATCAAAACAATTAAAAAGTCTAATAACTTTAAGAACATGTTCTCTCGGGTGGAAATTGAGTTAAAAGATCACCACGAATAACATTCAAGATAGTTAGGTGAAATTATTAGAATGGCGGTATGTGTTGATACATTTAATACAGGAAAGCTTTAATTATATCAAGTGTCGATCAAAATTCGAGAGCGCACAATTCACTAACCTTGGTAATTCCTTTACCGGACTGTCGTATTTTTCTGTTTTTCGCGAGTTTCTGTAATTCGCGGAAGCTTAAAGCTTCCAAATCCTCTGAGGAATACATTCCAGCTATGCCGGAAAACAAGTAAATACTATAAAATAGTTTAAAATGTGTTAAAGATACACTAAAAGTTCAACAAAGCAGTTTCCCCCCAAACGGTCAAAAACGGTTACAAACAAATGGCATGCGTGGCTGAAAGCGCATGCGCCAACGGGGTTCAAATTTAAAAGTTCTAAATTTCCTCCTGTGAGGATCGAGGAATTGTGGGTATGTGGTGGGAAAACTGCATGATTTTAACGCTGTTTGAGGCCCAGGCATTAATACTATGATGGTATGATATACGGTGTGTCTCAAAATTCATTATTTTTAGCCCTTTTTGGGTAGCACAAAGTTAGCGAAAGAAGTTGTTAAATTCTCGTCATGTAGGTTATTTACGTCAATTGCCGTGTCCCTTCTGACAACGAAATTTGTGAATTTACTATTCCAAATATTGTTCTTTATATTAAAATATAGGTATGTATTCCGAATACGGTATGTATTCAGAATTGTAGTCAAAGGACTTTCAAGGAGTAGTCAAAGCTCAGCTGCTTGAGAAATCCCTAAGTTACCAGCTGATTAACGGAAGCTGCCACCGTCTTCCCCTCAGCCATGGGAAATTTTCCCTAACACTAAAATTTTCTTCATTGCCATTGTGAATCAACGAACTAAGTGATGGAAATAATGTCATATTAATGATCTCGCTCAAGATTGGGGCAATCAATTTAATGGCAGCTTTAACAACTGGCATAGGGATGTTGTCTATTCCCACAGACCAAGAATTGCTAAAAGAGGTGGTAACCCACACCACCTCTGTGATATCAGTGGGAAATATAAAGAACGGTTTAGAAATCCATTTTCTTGGTTGGGTGTTATTGAGTGGGGTTAGGCAGGTAGCTTGCCTGTTTACTGTTAAAGTATTTGAGCAGAAGTGTAAATTGAAGCTATCTGCATATTAATTAGGATTTGAAGAAAGGTGTTTACTGAACAAGATAGCTTTTGGATTTTGAGTCTTGTTTGAGTCCTGATGCTTCTCTGAATAATTTCCCAGGCAGTCTTGACGAGTTTATGGGAGAAGGTAATCTGGTTATCATTTTCTGGTATGCTTCAACCTCTCTTTTAAATGCTTTGAGAGACCGAATATATTGTTCACGAAGATTTCATCTACGTTTTTACTTTTAAAGTGTAGATTGCGTAAATCCCTAGTCATATAAATCAATTTTCTTGAGTAGTATTTAGTTTTATTTTTCTGATAGTTTGATCGAACTGGTCTTTTGGGAAAGGCAGCCTCAAAATGCATCAGGAAAACATTTTGGAAAGATTTGAATATTGTATCAATGTCATCAGCAAGAATAACATCAGACAAGTTTCTTGAGAAAGTGAATAGCAAAATTCTTTAACTGCCTCATTGTTAAAGAAACACTTAGATACCCATATTGGGTTTGTGGGATCCAGTTTGTTAAAAGAAGACAGCTTTACACTTAGCCCAAAGTGATCAGACAGCCCAGCAGAAATTGTGTCTACAGAAATATTGGTAGCATCATTCTCAACATTGGATATGAAGTGTTCAATTAGTGTTGAGGTAAGAGAGGTAATCCTTGTGGGTATTGTGTTAAGGATACTAAACCCAAAAGAATTAAGTAAGTTCTCTAAGTCATTCTTGGCCTGGGAGTTCTGGAGAATTTTAGCATCTTCAAGTATAATGATGCCATCAACCCGCTTGGTCCTCATAAATAGAACAACTTTTTTAAGCTCTAGCATGAAGTATTCTAGTTTACCACTGGTGACTCTATACTATATGCAGCAGAGTGCATATTTAAAAGAATTAAATTTTAGGATACAAACAGAGGATTCAAGAACCTGTTCAACACTTTCTTTGTATCCAGCACAGGTGACATCTAACTTAGATTTACTATAAATGGCTACTCCTCCACCTCTGAGAGACATTCGGCAAAAGGATATTATTATAAGATTATACCCCTTGATACTGAAGGTAGATCTTTCAGTACAGAAAAGCCAATGTTCTGTTAAAATGAGAATATCAGGATTTAGGTCATGCAAAATTACATTCAGGCACTGGCCCTTTTTTTTTAATTGAATGTGAGTTTAAATAAAACATATTTAATACCACACCATTTCTCAGTCATGTGGTTTCTTAGGCCCTTACCGAGAGTCGTTCCTCCGAGGGATTCTTCTTCTCTCCTCCGCTGATCTCGCCTTTCTCGTACCGAGAGTCGTCGGAGGACGCCTCCGGCTCACATGCTTGGCTGAGGGAGCTTCCTCCCTCACGAAGGTGGAGCGATAGCAACCTTCGGTGAGGTGAGGTTAGTTTTCAAGATGGCTGACATATATGCACTAAACATTTTTAATTACTTATTTAGACATAATTCGTGAAAAAAATCGTCACCGAGTCTCGAACCCAGCACCAGTAGCCAACCACTGTACCCACTGGGCCACCAAGACCTCTACAACTAATCTGGCAACCTGGAATTTTAAATTCCTTCTTTTTTGTTGATGATAACCCTTACTCCCAAAAATGATGAAACCAATTGAAAACCTGTTCAAAGTACAATAGTAATTGGTTTTGTTTTTATATTTTTTGGTATTTGTTGACACATAAGTAATTCGTGATATTTTTTCTCTCTTTGCAGATATTCGTGCTCAGCTCACGGAGCAAGTGCGATGCCTGGATCTTCGCATGGAAACTCAAGTTGCTATTGTGGGAGAACTGCAGGACTATTTTCGAAGACGTGCAGAGGTGGAATTGGATTACAGCAAGAACCTTGACAAATTGGCACGGACGTTGCAATTGAGACACAAGGAACAGAGGCAAAAGTTAGTGACAAATCGAATATAGCAGCACTTATTTGTAAATGAGCTAATGTACCAGGGGGAGGGGATGTTAAAAAAAGGTCCCAAACATTTTTTTTAACTGTGGGAATTCCCCACTGAAACTTTTTTCTACTAGTTTCAGTTGGCCAATGTGATTGTTGAAACATCCTTCATATTTAGGACTACTGCTCTCTACTGATATCAACTATAGGTTCAGTCAGGCTTTGTACTCTAGTGACATCCACTATGCTTGGATCAAAAACCAATGCATCAGGATCCTCTAATTAAGTTTATCTCAATTCAGTGGGTTATTCTGAGAGGAATATTCATTAAAAACTTCCAATAACACACATTGGTGAACTTTGTGTTGACTATAATACTCCTATAATATTATATAATATTCCCATTAGAATCATTCCAACATAGATTTTTATCAACATGCATCTAAAGTGAAAATCACTCAAGTTAAGTAGCCTACTATACCTTGAACTGTAGGAACCAACTTCGTTTCAGTAGAGTTCTCTTGGTTCCAGTAGAGCACAATTGGTTTCAGTAAGATTATCCTACTGAATGCAGTAAAAATTTCCAGTAGAGTTACCTATAAAATACCGGGTGTAGTCCCAATCGAA
This sequence comes from Rhinocypha anisoptera, assembly GCA_011762765.2. Taxonomy (NCBI): domain Eukaryota; kingdom Metazoa; phylum Arthropoda; class Insecta; order Odonata; family Chlorocyphidae; genus Rhinocypha; species Rhinocypha anisoptera. The sequence goes on along the minus strand of WURS02078256.1, from coordinate 3,330 downwards.
TTAATATCTCCATCCCAATGGTTATATGCAATGACTGATTTCTATTGCAGAAAGAAGTCAATATAGGGTTCTACTGGAATTGCTTTTTTTGCCATTATTGAATGGTAATAATCCATGGTGGAAAGTTGTTGGTTAAAGGTATCGCTAGTTTCCAAGCTAGGGTGGGAGGAAGGGGGAGCTTAAAATTTTATAGACATTTCAGGGAAAGAAGCAGATATTGTTGAAAAAACAAACTAACTACTTGTGTTGACATCGATTTTCATCTCACTATAATCGATTGTATACCACTACAATCGATTGTATACACTAGCAGTCATCTCATGGCGGCTATTTCTCTATTCAGTGTTGTGCTGTGCACCGTTTTGTGAATAATGAACTAGAATCATTTACATTGTTAAGGAAATAATTTATAGTTTTCAGAGATAGTTTCAGGTTTAACTTGGCAGAATTCTTTCAACTTGAGGTAACTGGAGAACAGAACCACACAGCAATTTCCAAACTTAAACCCAGTGCAAATAAATATTTAATTGTGGAATCACAGTGTTATTCTCCTGTTACATAAGTTTATACTTATTTTATTTGTATATTTGGTAACAATGTACTACATTAATGCCCTTTAATATGATAACTAACAGATTTTAAGTTCTAAGATTTTTCTTAAGTCCTCCATTTTCATTTTTCCTTTTATATATATTTTTCCACCATGCATATTTCTAATGGTGGGGGGCAGCTGTCAAACCCCTCTCCTTCCCCCCCCCCCTCCCCCCTTGGTAGGTTGGACTTCAGGTAGTAAACCACTGTTCTGAAAGCTCTAGGGAATTTCAGATTAGACTGAAATTTTCTATGCATTTTGACTAATGCTTCAATATGGAGTTGATTTACTATTTATATTCACTGTGTATATATGTACATTACCACCAGACAGTGGCCTAGTTTTTTTAAAAACATAATGATAGCTTGAAAAATCTGCTGTGGTTTCAGTTGTATTTGAATATTATAATTCGGTACAAATTTTCAATTTCAGGCGAGAGCAATGGCCCCTATTTTCAAGCTATTCTTGCTGGCAACAGTTGTTGACACAGACAAGGGACCTGAGTCGTGATCATGCCACTCTCAGTGAGGTGTATTCTAATCACCTCACCGCCAGACTCTCTCAAGTGATGGAAGATGTCCAGCGCATATACCGCAAGGTTAGTTGTATGTTGATTTGGTATGAAAATGTCATTTATTTACTATGGTTAGCAATAAGAATTGATTATGAAAGTTTATTATGCATTAGGTAATTACTACTCAGATGAAACTCACCTTATGCTGTATTTTCAAATAATGATATAAAAATTTTCATTGTACGTTTACAACTTGAAAAACAGTATGTCCTCCCTATTGTGCATATGAGAAGACTGAACTATTTATGTTGAACATTTTTAATGCATTTCTGTTTCTCCTGTGAAAAACCATTGAGTCAGTATTATCAAGTTATTTATATGCATTGAATTAAGTTCACTGAAGCATTTGTTTTAGTTTTGCTGAGGATTCTATGAAAAATTATTACTGAGACCTAGTGATAAGTAAGGTGAATTCTATATTTTAAAATTTTTACACTTTTTCATCAAGGATAGATCTTTGACATTCATTGTAATTGATGGTATTCACATTGTACAATTATGAACATTATGACATTATGAACAAATTCACTAGATTTAGGGAAGTTTGTTTTTAAAATCAACTCAATTAAGTTAATCCTAAATCATTTTTTAACCGAGTGAAGTTAACACTTTCAACGCAGCAGCAAAATTTTGATGTTTGTCCAGTGACTTGAAATGTTTATTGTTGTTTCATATAAATCTGATGCACACCATTATGAGACTATAAAACAATTTTGTAAAAAAGTTTTTTTTAACTTAAAAACTTGTTTTAAAATATGACGATGATCGTCATCCGAGGTCACCGGAGAGCCTTCGTTATGCCATGCGTGGTTGCATACCCATCTTTCAATGCCCTTTAAAAAAATTTTAGTAAATGATTCTTGAACTAAATGTTCACTGTGGTTTAGAAAGGTGATGAAATTTTTTTGAAGTACTCTTTGCTGTTAATTGAAATTCCAGCCGGTTAATTTACCGATACACAAACCTTATTAGTTAAGAACTTAGAGGGGTAAAAGTTTTTAATTTTATTTACTGAAGGGCACTTTTACATCAAACATTTTATAGGTAACTCTGTAGTGTTATCTTATACATGAATTAACTTTATTACTACTTACACCCAAGCCATACACCATGTGACCTCATTCACTGGGCACAGAAACTTTCCACCAACCCAACGAACAGATGATACTGTTACCATTTTAGAAATAAATGGATGGATAGCGATATAATAAGAGAATTTGTCTGTGGAATTTTCAGTATCACATGCTTCTATTCAAGAGTAGCATAACAGTACACAGATACAGAGATACCATACACACAAGTGAAACAAAACAATTGCCTAGCATGGCGCAAACAATCATTGCCATCCTAAGACATTCAAACCAGGCTGGAGCCACAGAATTATAAACTAAACAAACCCAATCCAATCTCCCCTCACTGACTTTTTGTTATGCTATTGAAAATTCTAATGAATTAGAAACTTATCCTGAGGGTTTATTAATGTGTGACTTTAATCTACTTCAAATATATATCTGAAACCAATGGAACTCTCAGAGCAGACATCTTGTTCAACTTTTTCTTTCCCTGCCTCTGATTGACTCTAACAATAAGTGATATCTAGAATTTCAATAAGTTAACTTTAATGGAAAATTTTTAGACTTATTTTTACAAATTCAAGCTTAATATTCATATACCTCGATGAAACCCCTCCACTATCATGTTATCCCCATCATTAATGCTTTTCTACATCTGCAATATATTTTATTATAATTGAATGCAATTTGTATACAATTCAACTTTATGTAATAATACGACAATTTTACTTTATGCAAATATGACTAATATAACTTGTAACAACTTTAACAAGTTAAACTTTAACAATGGTTAAACTTAAACACATGGTTAAACATTCATAATACCGTGGTGATTCTCCAGCCCATGATTCGAACTGCCCGTGATTTAAACTGCGATTGGTGAAAAATAATGACCTGGTGAAAAAATAATGACCTAGTGAAAATAATGACCTCGCGAAAATAATGACCTCGCGAAAATAATGACCTCGCGAGCACAGCTCCGCGCGGCACAGCTATCGCGTGTTTTCTCAGTGGCCTGCCTTATATACTCGTCGGCGTAGGAAAAGGACTGACTGACGCCCGGCTATTAAGCGGAGTGTTTTTGATAACCA
>WURS02078245.1:0-10259 GCA_011762765.2 Rhinocypha anisoptera | reverse complement strand
TATGGAATTACTTGAAATTTAATTCTACTTCTATGAAAAAGAATCTTCCCGACTTTGGTGCAGCTTCATTGGGGTTGATGCAGCTTTTGTTTCGTAAAAAGCAATTGATACTTTCTCCCGAGCCATAACAGCTTGACGTGAAATCGTTCTCACAATTTAAGTAGTCGAATAGGAAAACTTAAAAGGATCTATAGGGGCTTAATCGCCACGTTCGTAAAATGAAATTTTACGTGAAATCGGCATGTCAAATGAAGATTATCATGTTAAATCTGGTTATTTTCCTTTCACTTGGGATGTTTTTTTCCAGCTTCTCACATACTTCTATATACTCTTGTCTGTGTTTTCTCTCTCTTATTCAATATGTTGCCCACCCCTGCTCGTAACTTCAGCTCACCCACAGTATAATATCCTTAATCTTCCGGTCGGAATGTACTCAAATAAGGAACTGTAAATGTTCCTGCCATATAAAAAGGAGTTTGGATAGCTTCAGTGGAGAAATTTGATGTTTAATATGTAGTAATAAAATCAGATATGCCACATTGAATCGTTTTGTAATGAAATGGTTCTTAAGGAATCCAATGTTAATTATTGCTTGAAATTTCTGTACTATGCCACGTTCAATTCTTCTGCTTTAATTTTTATTATTTAAGATGCCGTGAAGTTTAATATTATTTCGATCACTATTTATATTTACTGAATTTAAAAAATTCTAAAGAAAAATTGAATTGTATAGGTTATTAAAGGTCATCTAATATTAAAAGCCAGTTAATTGTTTTCATGTGTGTTAAATTATTTTAAAGTGATGTTTCAAAATATCAATGTAGACACCGGCAGGGTGTATAGTTTTGGAAGGGTTACCAGGAGGGGGTATTTGTTTGTGGTGACCACTTCAACAATTTGTTAATTTGCTTCTGAAGTCAATTTGCTTAGCTGAGTGCCATTTTCATACGTATTCTTGGACTTACATTCCCAAGTCTTAGATTTCGCAGCTCGTTAGCTGTATCCTCATTCACATACAAGTTATTTAAATCAAATGTTAGTAAATGCTGGACTTTTTAATAAGGATGTTTAGCATCATTGGAAAGTGTATTTATGCTTTGGTAGGATTTATTAATTTTTCATTGAATGTTCATTTTTAATGATTTTTGACTGGAATATAAATGATTTTCTTGTGGGGCACTACCAATGCTGAACTAGTATAATGGGCTTTTTTACAAAAGTGAAAATCACAAGTGAAATTCTTGTCATGAGATTTCAGGCTGATGCTATTAATGGAATTAATTAATTGTAGCTGACCAACAGAAAGATTTCATTTGTAATTAAGAAAAGAAACAAGAATTAGGTAGAAATTTGTCTAAGTCAATGTTTCATTAGAGTATTATTGGCCTTGGTAGTCTTATGGTAAATTGGCTCCTTTTCAAGTAGACTTGTGAATATAGTAGAAATTGTGAGGTTTGGGTAATTTTTTCATCCAAGAAAATGATAGGCATTGAATCAGAAAATCAGTTGACTATCAGCACTTAAATGACTGTTCACGCTAATTCACTTGCTGCCACAACTGTTTTTATGAACAGCATATTCTTACAGTTGGATGAGATATAACTCAACAACACCTGGTGAAAGTGAGATACTTAGAGAAAAGGAAGGGAAGATTTAATGTATGTGTAAAAAAATGGAAAAGGAGTTTATGAGAGAAATATAAAGTAAGCATTGTCAATAGTAAATAAAGATATTAATTGGTGCCTATGGTAATACCTGGGATGGAAATGGGATATGTCAAATTCATACCTTGGGGGAACTGATGTTCTGAAGCTTATGATTAAAATAATTGGAACAACATTAAAATGTTGATAACATTACAATCATTGAAGAAAATGAAAAGCAGCAGCACCTTAAATCAAAATGATAAAGACTGGTGGAAGAGGATATTTTATATCATTATAAAAAGAATAAAGAACTTATGACCTGATCTGGGGAAAACTGAGATCCCGCAGTACTAAATTAAATATTTAACACAAGACTTTCACCTACCTAAGGAGCAAAGTAAGTTATTCATCAGATCTAAAAGAGTTCATCTGATATAAGAAATTGCTCCTGCATTTTATAAATGAAAGGATGTTACTGGAAAGAATAAAGCATTCAAAACAAGAATAAATTGTTAAATCCATTGTTTGGAGTGCCGTTCTTATATGGATCAATCTGGACTACAAGAAAACTGATAAGATTGGAAGCATTTGAAAATGGAGTTCAAGGAGAATAGACCAGATTCCATTTGCAACAAAGGTGTCAAATTAATATTCTTAAAGAATTTGTGAATGGAAAAAAACCTTTTGAAAGAATTACAATGGGGAATGCTCATTTGGCACATGATAATGAGTGACTGGATGCATAGTAAAACAATCTGGAGAAAGTGTAAAGCCGAAAGAGGGAGGCCAATATCATGATTTATTAAAGAAACAAAAGATTCGGATACACAGACATAGATGCAGCTGAAACTGTTGTGAATGAAAATGTAGCAGAATGAAGAATTGCTGCCAACTAATGGACGGATTGAGGACAGAAATGGTTCAGACAGCAAAAATAAGATGTAAAACCTGAAAGTTAGGCAGAATGAAATGTCTGTCCATTAATGGAGTTTTCATTTTGAATTGTACGGATTATATATGATAGAATTTTGTAAGTCTCAATACAAATGAAGTGTAAGGAGAGGATGACTTTGTGTTAGGCCCATTAGGGGAGGATAAAAATTACTTTGTGAAATAGTGTAATTGTGACGAATTGATGCTAAGACAAACAGGATGTCAGTAACAGTTGTATTTTGAGTACTAAGATAGTGGTCATGTTGTCCAACCAGGGTAACAGTAGGATGGATTGTCATAAGGGATGGATTGGAGAAAGTGAGAAGATTGTAGGATAATTAATTTTTTAAATAACCAAATATGCTATTCAGAAGTTTAGGCAATTGGAAGCTCTTAATGTAGGCATTATTGGCCACTAATAATTTAATGATAAGCTTATAAACAGATTATTATAATGATATATTCTAAACTTTTTTGTCCCATTTATAGGTATTGGTGTAGGAACGGTTGAAATTATCAAGCAACCTCCTTCATATGTAACGTCTTAATACTCAACATAAAAATTTCTTGATGAACATTGTTTTATGTGATTGGGCATGTGATATATATTTGTAGATATTGCATGACTTATCTGAAAACGTTTTGTCAATCCTTTTGTTAAATATGGTAATGTTGATGTATTATAAGTTGTGTAATAAATACTCTGTCCCTAATTGTGATTTTTTTGTGCTGAAATACTACCTGCCCTGATGTGCTTCAAGAAATCAAATACTGTAAAACCTCGCTCAACTGTCCCTCAATCGCCCAGTTCAAGCTTAGCAGGCTAGTCCAGAGCCTCTGTACCTTATGCCTCCACAAAAACAATGTATTATGAATTAATATATTACATCATCATTAGGGGTCAATGCTAGAATGTGATTTCCTATTTTCCATGAAATAATGTGGATAACTTGAAAATACAGGACTGCAGTCAAATAATGCATGCCTGACAATTTTATCCAATGCTACTTCCCTTATCATTCCATAGTATTAATGAACAGTGGAAATTATATTCAGATTAGTCAGATTCAGTTAAGTCATCAGGGTTCTGTACTTGAAATCATGATGTTACATTCAATTATACGTACAATGATGTTTTTACTCTAGTTATTTTGTTCATAATTTTCCTCTTTTATATAGGGAACAAATAATTTTCTTTGCTAGTGAATTTTCTTTTTTTTTTACTGTTGATTGTAGGAAATAATTGATTTTTAAGACAAAATTTATGCACGGTGAGCTTTATATTTGAGAACCCATATTAAATAAGTTCATAAACAACAGTAATAAGTCTTTTTCAATTAATATAGCAATATTTTCATCATTCAGTCAGTGCAAACTTTTCTTGCTTAAATATATTCCTGGATTATTAACAGATCCTCAGCCCCATTTAGACCAGTTAATCGAGGTTCTACTGTAAGCTTGAGTTTATACTAATGGATAATCATCTTGGGTATTATTTGACTTTTAAGAAACAAGAAGGCTAATGGTAGGTTATTTCATGGTGGCAATATTTCAAGGATGAATGCTGATTTTGAGTATTGAAACTTTAAAAGCTAACTTGGGCATACAATCATCGAAAGCATTAGGAGACCCCAGTTGCATACCTGATAATCCTTTCAAATGCTCCTTGAATATGGGCCCTTATTTCCTCAATATCATTGAATAGTTGATTGTCATATTAAAATCAGTTTAGTCATTAGGAATCTGTACTTGGAATCAAGATTTAATTCAAATAGATTGAATTAAAATCTTTCCATTTCATGTTAATTCCTGAAATTGTACAAACATAGTTATCTTATTTGAATCATTTGACATGAACAAAATGGTTTTGGTGGGGTAGGTTATTTCATGGTGGCAATATTTCAAGGATTAATTATGATTTATATAATTAACTTTAAAAGAGAACTTAGGCATAGAATCATTGAAAGCATTAGGAAACCCCAATTGCATACCTGATAATCCTTTCAAATGCTCCTTGAATATGGGCTCTTATTTCCTTAGTATTATTGAATAGTTAATAGTCATGTTAAAATCAGTTTTCATTTGGACTCTGCAATCCTAATTTAATTCAAATAGGCTGCGCAATCCTTTCCATTTCATGCTAATTCCTGAAATTGTACAACATAGTGGTCTTACTTGAATCAATTTACATGAACAAAACTAGTATGGTGGGGCTGAGCATATTGCCAGATGGGTTGTTAAGGGATCAGTGAGCAACTGTTAGCTGTATTTGTCACCTGCCTTTCATGTATGATAGTTTTAACTTAGGCAGGTCACTATTTTTCATTCTGGGGCTTGGATATATTAGTAGTGGCTGTTTCAACACATGGTCATTTTTGTCACATTCTCCATTATGGGTATTGGTGCCTGTCTTCAAAATCTCAAATGTCATGAAAGTGATGGTAGGGATACTAGCTACTTCAGAAATAAAAGCCATGTAGTTCCATAGAATTAACGACAGATGTTTATCTTGGTATTATAATTTAGCTGATTATTGCAAAGATACTGTGATGTATTGAACTTTAGTTACATTTGCAAATAACTTTGAAACAAATGAATTGGTTTCTTGCAATTCTTAAACAATAGTGTTGCTGCTGTGGCTATGGACGATATACTTGATTAGATATTAGGAATATTAGCACTATTTTTCATTCTCTTGTTTTCACAATCTTAGCTTCGATGAAAGTGATGTAGACAGTGGGCAGGAGGGATTCTAACTGCTTAAGAAATAAAATCCATTTAGTGCCATAGAATTAATGACATGTTTATCTAGAATTATAATTTAACTGATTATTGCAAAGATACTGTGATGTGATGAACTTCAATTCAGTTATTTTCAAATGTAGTTAAGTTTCTTGCAATTCTTGAAAAAGTCTTGTTTCTGTGGCTATGGATGTTATACTTGATTAGATATCAGGAATCCTTAGGTAAAATAACGTTGCTGGGTCAGTGCCTCTACAAACCCCTAGTTTGGTAGGATAAGTAGCTCATTGTCTCTAGTGACAGTAACCACCATCGTATTGCATTTCTAGCTGGTAGATAGAACTTTTTTTATAGTTCAGTTACTTTTTTGATATACCTTTGGGACTATAAGCACAGTACTGAAAGGATTGGTATTGCTCTTGGATTTGACTTTTTACCATGCTACAAATTGTCTTGGTGGTACTCTGATGGTGCAGAAGCCTTCCAGTCTTAGATTAATTAGTGAGAGGTTACCACCCACCCACTAATGAAAAGGTCAAGTGATTTAATTTCCTCTGACTAATTATGTATCTTTCTTTAAAGGTTTACATCACCACTGCAGTACATTAGGGGTTAACCTCATTTCATGCCAGTACATTGCCATGCCTCGCCAGTACTTTGCTGTTCACCGTGCCTCGCCAGTACTTTGCTGTTCACCGTGCCTCGCCAGTACTTTGCTGTTCACCGTACCTCGCCAGTACTTTGCTGTTCACCGTACCTCGCCAGTACTTTGCTGTTCACCGTGCCTCGCCAGTACTTTGCTCTTCACCATGCATTGTGGACAACTGCAGCAGAATGGCCCATTTGAATGACCTTGGATGCTACCACTGACTGCTGTTATGCCAAGTGTCTCAATGTATCAATACTGAGAATTTGTCAACCTTTACTTTGCTACTGTTGTACTTGAATTGACCAAATAAACTACACTGGCATGATCAATGACTTGTTTGTTTACACTCTGGACTTAGAATTATTCCTTTGTTTACATTTTGGACTTAGTCATTTTTTTGCTCTGTTCAGTCCTTTGGCCAAGTGGTTCATTATATATATAAAAAAATTAAAAATAGAAATTTCAGAAAAATAATGAAAAAACAAAGCAAATTCTAGAAAATTTGCTCAATTTTTGGAAAAATGTATGAAAAATTGGGCAGAAATACCCTTTTCTATATATACTAAGTCCAACTCAAAAATTTTTCGTCTCTGTTCAACGTTGAAACTTTGGTAATAAAAATTTGGGTAGGGTCTTAAAAAAAATTTTATTTGCTGAAAAAGAGAATACATCCCACTTTACAAAGTATTTTTGGCAGTAGCAAAGCATCTGCCCTGGCTTAAAGTAAAATGTATGCAGGAGTCAACACTGTCCAGAGTACAAGTCCTGACAAAATTGCAAGTGACAACTCATCATGGACTCGTTTACTGGACACTGCTGACCCCCACAGTCATCCACTTGAAGCCAAGGCAGTTGTGCAGTGACAGACTGATGTCCCTCGATTCCAATGATAGATGTATCAGGGTTCCATGTCATGATCTCCAAAAGACGTCAACTGCATGTCAGTCCCAAGTATAAAGGGTTGATTATGGAAGTACTCTTGAGATGACAACAGCATTGAAGCCCTAGAAAGAGAGAGAAAGACATCCGGTAGATAACTGACATCAAATAAAAATTATTACATGCATGAAAGAAACCATCAACCTTCATTCACTAATTCTTTGTAATGCATTATGTCATGCGGTGAGAATGTATGCAAACTAATGTGAATGACCAACAGCTAAAGACAGGTATCATCTGGAATGCAAGGTGCCTACTGAGATATGTTCCTTTTGAATTGAGAGAAAAGATGAACAGTGGTATCCAAGAAAAAAATCAGAAGACAATTCTTTAATAACATTCTCTAGAACAGCCCTATCATAAAACCTTCTACTATTACAGAGCCAAGTTAGTTAATTTACTTTCTACTCGAACCTATACTTTCTCAAAAATTATAAGTCTAATATGGGCGGACACAAAAATATTTTCTTCAAAGAGGATAACTACCATTGTAAACAGAATCATAGGAGTGATTGATGAGCAAAACATTCTTTAAAATATTTTGAAATTGATTCTTATAATCCCGTTGCATTATTGCATAAAAATAGCTCATCCTAATCAATAGGGATATATGAATTTTTGTCCCATGCATCACAGAAATGATTTTCAGTGTCATGAACTGAATATGCATGAACCAATTTCATTTGGTAAGAGATCAATCTCTGATATAAGAGTACAAAAGTGTTTCTTCCTAATCTTTATCCAATAATTCTGGGGTTGCTTTATAAAATTGTTAGCTATTCATGATAAATTGAATCTTACAAAAAAACGTGTTTTAGAGTCTAGTAACTCTGGCGGCCCTAAGACGGTTAATAGTAAATTAACATTTGGACAGATTTCATTTGGTGAAATCATTGGAAATTAAACACTGGCTAAACTAAATAATTACTTTATGATGATAAAGAATTACAATTATAGTCTCTTTCATATGCAAATTGGTACCTCTCTTAGAAAGTTACTCTTTTACAAAAGCCAAAAATAAAACTCAATAACAATTTTTATCACCAGAGTTTCTGTTCATATCGTTTATCAAATTTTCATAAAAATTTAATAATACAAAATTTAAATTCAAACTAACTTGTAGCAAACATGGCTCTGTAATAATAGAATTTTCTACCTATGGGTTGTTTTCAAACCACAATGATAATGAATATGAGGGAACAGAGGAACTCCTTCTATATGTGATGCTTACTCTTAGATTGAACCAACTACCACATCTGTTTCAAGAGGAAAAAATATATGAAGAAATAAGTGATGAAGATTGAAGACAGGGATGAAGTGTACTAAAGTTTGAGAATTCATTGTTCAATACAGAGGCATTAGTTGATGATTTGTAAAATCAATTGAAAGACATTCAAAGAGAGACTTGCAGTACAAAAATCTAAGCCAAGTTGAGAAAAATATATTGAAGTCATTTTTCTTCAAAGTGTCATATCAGGTTTTGTGATGAATTATTAACTACTTCACTGCTGTGAGAATTAAAATATAGTGAGTATTAATGATAAGCTAAAATGAAATAGTTTGCATAACATTTCTATGGGTTGATTTGATGTACCTTCACTACCAACAAAACCAAGAATCCAAGTGAAACAATTGGTAAGATCCAAGCAAATGAAAACCATCTGATTCAACTTTCATCCCAATTTTCTTTTAAAATCCTACCTCAAGAATCTCTGACAACTACTATATGTTTGGCTCTCTCAAAATATATTCTAACTGTCTCAATTTGGTTATACAAAAAATTCATCATTTATAAAATTGTCTGACATTACTGACTCCTTTGCCCCATCTTCAGCCCTCTTATTTCTTTGGCTTCTGGTTCACATGTGCAGCAATGTGCTAAGTAGAGTAGAACTGAAAAGAGTCCTGACAAAACCAGCAGTGCCACTTTTGCAACCACAGGACAATTTAACATTTCATCAATTTCTATATGATTCTCTTAACATGAATGTGGTAGGGGAAATTCAAATAGGATGGTGGTGGATTCATCCATATAGACAGAGTGGGATGTTTGTCGATTTTACTAAAGAGTACTTGCACCTTGTTCAGGAAGATAAATCACAATGGTTATCTACTTGCATAGTTACAGGCAAGATTCTATTTCCAAATATCACCCAGGCCATACATTCTGTAGTAAAGCAATGATTGAAATGGAAAATCAGAATTATATTTTTTTGACTACTCTCATTTCACTGAGAACCGCTATATCCATGCTATTCCATGCTTTACGATTTTGTAGTAGGGGTTTTACATTGCAGGTAATTTTTCATAATGATTCAAGAAAAATATCATGATAAATTTAGTGTTTGTTAATAATTTAATGCCTTTTAATAAGTTTTCACAGTTCAGATAAATAAGTATCTAGTAGTTATACATTATACAAGAAAATTTTAAAATGATTTCTTTTGTCTGATAATTATTATTAAAGGTTTAAAAGAACGTTCAAACGATAAATGCAGATGCAGACGTTCATGCAGATTCAATAACTTAGACATGGGGATATGGGAATCCTCAAAGGAGCTAGCAGGACTTGATCAAAATATTCATCAGGATCCTATCCCCCTTAGCCTCCAAGGTCAATGCAAAGACCACTATTCAGAGAAAAAGCAACCAATAAACAGCCAAGGCTTGAATGATGAATCCACTGCCTTCATATTCCAATTTCTCTCCTCACAGTCTAGACCACAGAATCATATAGAAACAAAGAAAAATGTTAAATTCTCATTTGGTCATAAAAGTAGCACTGCACAATCTGTTGCACCTCACCAAGCTATTCTCTTCATAGGTACTTTTGTAGCTTCTAACTCTAACAATCTTCCTTATCTATTTCTCATGACATTATTGGCCATCCTATAGGGTTCTTCCCTCTTATGATCCCTTGTGATATTGTTTTTGCTAAACTACCCTACCTCAATTTGTGCCCTATTATTTGCCTTCATCTGCTATTAAGTGCATTCCATAACCTTCCTCTTTTCACTGGCTCTTAAGATTATGTCCTCATTAGTCCTTCCATTTAATTTTTCTTACATTCTTATTAAGTACCACATTTCCATTACCTTCAATCATTTTATCTCTCATGGTTATATTGTCTAAGCCTCACTTCCACGTTTAAGTATGCTCCATGGTGTATCCTAATCTTCCCTTCTTACAGGCTAATATAATTTACAGTAACTAATTGTTTCTTCTGCAAGAATGCTTTCTTGACCTGTGCCAATCAGCTTATTATTTCATTCTTGTTTCTTCAATCATTGCTGGTTTTGCTTCCTAGGTAGCAGATTTCTTCGACCTGCCCAACTTGCTTCCTTCCCTAG
>WURS02078235.1:0-10260 GCA_011762765.2 Rhinocypha anisoptera | reverse complement strand
CCATAACTCAATCCCATAATTAATGTGGGAATGGAACAGAGCAAAATAGGCAGTGTGCAGGGATTCTTTGGGGACTAGTTATTGAAGTTTACGGAGCATGTAAACAGCTTTGGATAGTTTTGCAAGAAATTCGGATATATGTGAGCCCCAGAGTAATTTTTGGTCATGTTTGAAACCTAGTAACTTGAGATTGCTGGTTGGGATCAATGCAGTACTGAGAGAAAAAGTTAGATATTGGATTTTCTCACAGTTAATAGACAGTTTATTGACTGCGAACCAACTTGCCGCCTCTGACTCTATGGGGTTAGATCGTTCACTATTATTTAGGTCTACCGAATGATGAATGAAGGTGGTGTCATCAGCATAAAGCAATATCTTGCAGGGAACATTTGCATGGAGATCATTGACTATGATCAGAAAAAGTAATGGCCCAAGGACTGATCCCTGGGGGATGCCATGATTAATTTGAAAGGTCGAGGATAAGTTGTTATTGATGAGCACACATTGTGAGCGGTTAGAAAAATATGAATTGAGTACTTTGAGTTCAACATTACTGATGCCATAGAAGAGGAGTTTTTGCAGGAGGATAGGGTGGAAGACACAGTCAAAGACTTTAAAGAGGTCACAGGCAGTTAAGGTGATCTACCAGTTTCAAGTAGGTTTCTTATGGACTCTACAAAGAACCACTGTCCCTACCCTATAATAATTTCGTCATCCCAAATCTTCCAACATGGAATTGGTACTGTTAATGAGTGGTAGAAATGAATATAAGTGAATTGCATATTAAAGAAAAACTATAATTTATCCTGACATAATGAGCACCACTAAGCATCACAGCGTTGTGATATCTATTATATGTTGTTGATGTTTAGTATCAGTTCTTAACATTTTATCTGTGAGAATAAATTATAGTTTTTCTGATTTATAGATTCTGATTTCTATTATGATCCTTAAATAATCTGTTTTCCCTCCATTCTCCTTCATTTCTGACCTCTTGTTCTCCCAAACAACTTCTTTTCTTTACTTTTTCCCAACATTTCTTTATGTTTCTCTATCCACTATACTTTCTCTCATTCTTCCTTTCCAGAATACATTCCCTGATAATGGTAACCTCCAAAACAAGTTTTCACTTCAGTGACCTATATTCTAATTAGGAAAATTTTTGTAATATTGTCACTTTTAATGCAAAAATGCATATACTGGATTAACAAAATTAATAATCAATATCATATACTTCAAATCTAGGCTCATCTTTCCTCCTCAAAGTAGAAATTTAGATAAAATCTAATATCAGTATTTTATAGCCATTTTTTAAAAGTTATTAAAACTCTTTGAATATGCAATAGTATATTTGGTACTTTTTTAATTCCAGAAAGTTTTATTTAAATATTATTATTCAATGTTGATTCTTGATAGGTACATATATATTTGTTTTTGGAAAAATATTGTCTTAAATAATTTTAATATTGGTTTCAATTGCTAGCCCTCATTTCAAGTTCTGTCTATTGCTTCATTGTTTCAATAAAAACAACTGTATTAGCTTAAAGGATGGTTTGACAGGTGAAGATAGATGTCATCTGGTATTAACTTCTCAGCTGCGGCATCCTTGTTCTTTCGTGATGGCTGTGTGCAAGAAAAAGTAGCTGTGACACTCTTCCCTTCTATTTCCAACAAAGGTTTAGCAGGTAGTGAACTCAGGACTACCCTTATTGACCACGTATCCCATTTCTCTGTAAGGGGGTAGTGGAGGTATGATTGACAATGGTTAAAATATTTCATGCAGAAATATCTCCAAAAATGAACTCCATATTTATTTTCCTTGAAAATTTCTGATTAATATGTTACCAAACAGTACATAAATACTTTCATTTATAACCACCATTATACCAAAACTCTGAGACAACTAAGGGAAATGATGAGGGTGGGTCAGAAGAGACTTTTTCTAAATCTCAGCGGATGGAATGCATTCATCATACTCACCAGAGGGATGTAAACCGTCATAAATGCCACTGCAAAGGGGCACCCTATTCCAGAACAATAGGAAAGTGTGACATTTCGAACCTTTATTGAAAGGGTGGGCCATAAAATTTGAAGAGGGTCTAGGGGGAGGGTATGAGGGTGGCGGTTATACGTACATGAACATACTCTGCGGTCGCATACCAAAATGTTGATCTACAAATTTCGAAGCCTGGGTGTTAAGCCCACCAGTGTGTGAAAATTTACACATCAGGTTAGAGGGGCCAATTCCTTTCTCATTGTCACCTGCAGTTTCCTTCGAAGATCTGGCTCTCCCAGAAAATCACTCAGTTTGTGTCCTAGCTGGGGGTTGGGCCTGGACTATGATAAGGAATTTCAAAAGATATAAGGCACTGCCATGGTTATTCCATAGCAACAGAAAAAGAAACTCTGGGAAGAATATTGACTATAACCTTCCAAACTAAGTTGAGAAGTTGGATTTACATTTGGATAAATATGTTTATGAGATAGGGAAAGTGATTACAATTGCTTGGGATTCAAAGAGAAAAAGAGTCACACTTTGAAATAATAATAGGTCAAAGTAAGTCAAATGAATAGAACAACTGCTTAAATTGCAGCTAAGAATACGAAGCTATGCAAGAACATCAGACGAGCTGCCATGGAGAAAGTATAAAAAATCATTCCAGCCACAAAAATGAGGAAATACAGGTGACCCTCACTAATTGTGGTTTTTTTTGTCCATAGAGAGTTTGTGCTTAGTCTTTTTTATGAAATCTACCAAGAATTTTTCCCGCACAAAAATATATTTTATAAAATCTTACAAAGAAATGAAATGATTATTTTTACTTTCAAATACTTAGAAAATAAACTTTTCTACAAACTTGAAGAATCATTCAATATTTTCAGGCATAACTATGTGGAAATCCATTTTTGAGAAAAAGAAATAATGTGCTATGTATTTTCCCACTAAGATTTTTAATCTAGTACGACTAGTTTCAACACTACAGCGTCATCTTCAGGTACCTGAAGATGACGCTGTAGCATTGAAACTAGTTGTACCAGATTAAAAATCTTAGTGGAAAAATACTTAGTATGTTATTCCTTTTTCTTTGAAGAATCACATTTAAAATAGAAATATATTCAGACTCCCAAGTGAGCTCTACTGTAATAAAGACATATGGTACTGTGCACATATGCACATCCTGGAGAATAATTAAAACCTGCATGTCATAAGGAAAGCAATAGGGAAAAGCACTTGAAAAACCAAGGAAGTTGAATAAAAGTTATTTGTAAGACTGGCAAAAGAACACAAATTGTGGATCCACACTCGGGGTAGGTAAAGATAATAGAAATGGTATGGCATACTGCCATGCATCCTCTAGAAAATTACTTTAAGAGAGAAAGGAGAATAACATAAACATTAGCACCATTGGGATGGGAGCCCTTAGAAGGTGAGAGTAAGACTTGGTGGAATCTATAATGCTTATATAGGTGAGCAGCTTGGAAAAGTATAAAGATAAAACTGAAGAAAACTAAATACTTCAAGACCTAAATTTTCCATAGGACTACCCACATCACTGCCTCTATCAACCGTTATTCAAAGAATGGCTGAGCACTTGATTGGAAGTGCAAATACAACAGTCACATAGTATTATTAAGGGATGACTTCCTGCTGACCAGCCTTATGCCATTGGAGGTACAGAAGCTGGCCACCACCAGAAGTCATAGTACCCAACATCCCAGAGCCAGTCAGATGTGAGCACTCGGGCCAAAAGCACCTCACACAGTGTGAGCCCATGGAGTGATGCCAAGTCTTTGTTATCGGAAAGAGAGAACATGGCTTTAGCGGCGTAGTTATTTGTTAAAAATATAAGGCACAGAAGAGTAATAAAGTGGTTGATTATTTCCAAGGAGTAAAAAAAGAATAAAATTATCATGTTTGCACCGTAAGCTTCTATTAATTAAATATTTATATATTTTTTGTTTATAGGAATTACAAATTGCAAAAATGACAAGTCTGGAAACAGAAGGGAGTACAATTACAAGATGTTGAATTTTAATCATTAATCAAACATGCCTATTCACTTTTTCCAGGGAGTTTGCAGCAGTTTAAGAAGAACAGTGTTGGCATCCTCATTAGGTGAACATCAACGAAGTGGAGTCAGTTTGACCAATTCTAAAGAATATATATTAGGCCCAAAAACTTTATCAGAAGCAATGGAGTCACGAAATGCATCCCAGAGACAAATATCTCACACTAGTAATCAAGGTAAACTGCATAATAAACTGATATATACATAGATTCCTTTTAAATGCTATTTTCTGTGTAAATTTCATCTTGTACCACAGGTTTTGATTTTCAACCAGTAACTCCAGGAACGACAGGGGTTTCTGCCAAGAAGACCAATCCACTCTGGGGGCCCAGAAAATAAGAATTTATCTGTTTAAAATATTTATTGATTCATAATCTCATAAAACTTTTAAAGAAAACATCTAACTTAGTCATTTTGGATGTACAAGGGGTTTTATATTTAATTCTTTCAACAAATCTTCAATCTTCTGATCCCATCGTTTCTCAAAATAAACATTCAACAGAAATCTTGCTTAATGTCCAGTTTGAACAGCCCATAGTAAATAGTGGTATAAGTACCTTTTCCGTGGTCTGAAATAAAGCATATCCATCATAATCAATTACTTACGAAATAAGAATATAAAGTTAGGTGTTAGAGTTTAAATCAACTCTTATATTATTTACCAGGCTGGCAAACAAGGCTTTTTTTTCAGTTACCAGGTAACCATGTTTTATGGCTATCAGGTTACCGGTTACCAAGCCCTGTTATTTATATAGATATTAAATTTGAAACTTGTGTAGTTATTAGTAAAACAACATTTACAAGTTGATCATTTAATCGGATGGTAAAAGTACACAAATAATCACAATGAATTAATTCCATTTATTAGTCTAAAATAACTAACCTTGTACACAATAATGATGTCAACTACATGCTAGGATGATGTCCTCAGCACTTTTGGGTTCATTTTCCACGTTTTTTGATTAAGAGGCAACAATTTTTCCAGCTCTCCTGCCTTGACATGAGGATGCCAGCAGAAGAGCTGGTGAAACAGTTTTATCCAATCTGCAATTGAAAAATGCAGACAAAGAATCCAAAATGCTGAGAGCATCAAACCAACGACATGAAATCCTGCTAACTAATGCATGTTAAGATTTTTCCCTTTCTCAATATTTTATTACAAGTTAGGACCACATTAACAGGAGAGGGTTCCTACATTTTTACAGAAAAATAATAATTCCAATCATTCATATCACTATTGAAAAAATTATTCATTCCTGTGTTTGAGTTCTATGTGGTTCCTCTTTTTGTAAAGGTCTATAATTATTCAAGTCAAGGGTATCACCACCTTTGAGTATTGGTATAACTTAGCTACCTTTAATTTATCAGGGAAGATGCCTAAAGATAAAGATTCATTAATTAAATATGTTAGGGATTGCATTATATATGTTTTAACATTACCTTTCAAGATAGAACAGGGTATGGCATCAAAACCAGCAGCGTGTTTTCTACTTATTTTATCAAGTATGTTATCAACTTCTTTTCCATCAGTGGGATAGATGAAGATGGTCTGGGCAAAATGAGACATACATTGAGCGGAGTTACGAAGGTTATGTGAAAAGCTTGCATTGGATAACAAATTACTTACAGAGGTAAGGAAATTTTTATTTGGCAAATTCGCAATATCAGCTTGATCAGATATGAGGGAGTTTTCATGGAGAAGTTTCAATAGAGGTCCCACTAGATTTTGAGGGAAGAGTAGAATTAATTAGCTTCCATACAGCTTTACTATGATTTATGAAGGAGTTAATGATGTTCATATTGAACTCTCTTTTTGTTTCTGCTACTAAGGAAATATGTCTACTTTTTAATGATTTTTAATGAGACTTCAACAACTAAGAATCATCTAATTTTAATTCATTGAAAAACTTGAGTAGATTAGCAGATGAGGTCTTTACTTTTTGTGAAACCCACTTAGTCTTTTTGATGTTAGAAAATTTGACTGGTTTTAAAGGAAAAGCAACACTAAAATAATATAGACATATATGGAGGAAATTATTAAATTTGGAGTTAAAAACATCACCTTTAAAGACACAATCCCTGGATTGCTGCTGAAGTAGACTAAGAAAATATGACTGTGCTGTGTTTGAAGAACCGTTTGTATTGGGTTACAGTAGATAAAAGTGTTAGGACTACATTGAGGATAAAACTGTAAGCTGGGCATTATGATCGGAAAAGTGAGTATCCAGATTAACACTAACTAAAGACAGCAAAGTGATGAAAATATTGTCAAAAATTATTGATGAAGAGCTTGTTATTCTTGTAAGCTCACTTATAGTACAAGATTAAAAGTAAGCATAGCATCCAATAGTTCTTTCTTCTGTACAGAAACTGACCCTAAGTCAACATTGAAATCCTCCACAGATAATTGTTTTCACTGAGTGCTTCATAAAAATGGGTACCACTTTAAGCAGCATATCAATAAAAGCACGAAAATCACCACTTAGGAGATCGATAAACATATACACATATATATATATATATAACAGATAACCCCAAAAGAGAGCAGAGTGCCATAACATTCGAAGTCAAGCTCCTTAGAAGGGATTTTAAAACAATAATATATTATGGACGTCTCTCGAAGGTGGAAAGATAAAGCAGTGGGGAAAAATATGTATTCACATACATTTCCTAGAATAAAAAATTTAAAATATGACTATGAATATGAACATTTCTGATTGAACTAAAAAAATAATTAATTCATCAGATTGAAAGCACTGCAAGCGACCACTACAAAAATAATGATGACATTTACGGCAAAGAAAATGAGCAAAAATACCTATTATAAAAAAATATTATCCAGTTTATGTGTAAAAATCCTGCCAAAGCAAACACCGGCTGCCTCAAACTCATGGCGGCTAATATAGGCTAAATATTGGTTGCTAACATTGGGCCAATGATGGTTGCCAATGTTGCCCCAACACTGGAAATCAACATTGGGCCAATAACGGGTGAACATTGGCTGATGTTCACGATACCATATTGGGCCAACATTGGCCATGGTCCTATGCTGCCTGGGATGTCATACATTCGTCTTCCATATCCTCATCGACCTTTTACAGTTTAACTGTTAAGTACTAATATAAATGTCCGAAATTTTAAATTACATAGACGAACATGTAAACTGCCTTTGCAGCACTGGTTCATGACTGACACCGGCAGTAATAATGGTGCACTCCGATTGGCTGAAAGTTTCATCTGCTGGTTGACGTAATCCTTAAAGATGAGACTTGCCAATCTTTATTACGGCTAGCTAACGCCTTGCATCATACATCCATTGTTTACTGCTGCTCAGTGGCTACCTCTAAGCGCTCAAGTTTCTCTTTGGTTTCTGATAACATCTAAAAATATTTTCACCACTTTTTCAAGGTGATTCTGAAGATGGACACATTATGTAGTTCACGGTGCTCTAGCTATTGTTCGCGGGGAATCACTGCTGGTCTCATCTTTTGATTCTCAGTGGCCAGTTGATGCGGGATTGGGAATTTATTAAAAATAGTTTTCTTTCATTTTGCTATGATTACAAAAAATGAAAAATGGGCATGAATTCCTAATGCATTTTTTTTAAGCATACTCTTGTAAACTATTGTTTTATAGTTGCAGGCAGAAATCAAATAGGTGTCTTCAAGCTTGCAAGCATGACTGTCTCATCTGAGATTAGACCTCTGGCCAAATATTATGACCAGAGACTAATATTTCCTCAGAACAATAAAACATATGCAGTGCCCAATACTGCAATAAGAGGGGACGGAAATAAACTGTAGGAAAAATTGAAAATCCCTTGCTTAGCTCCTCCTTGACCTGCATAAGCCTCAAAACATCCATTAGAATTCTGAGGAATCTCCCTAGGCGAGTAGATTGTCACGCAAACAAATAGAGAAGAAAAAGTATAAAGATGAATAAATACCATTTACTCCTTCACTAAGGTGTGCAGAAATGCAGTGACCTATGGATGAATGAAAAAATGTACTGGTGAAAACAGCATAAATGTAAACTCTGTATGATAAATGGGCTTGCTCTTATGTTGTACACCATAAGAATGCACCTTATTAAATTGATAGATTTTCTAATACTTCCAATAAGTGGATGGTATTCATTAATATACTTCCCCTGATAGTTCCTCTAGTTATACTAGTTGTAATGTCAGAATTATTTGTACCATTCTCCTCCTCGGGAGTAAACCAAAAATACACCTCACACTTCCAAATTTACATTTTTATTCTCTCGTTTCTCACTTCAAACTCTCCTACTTTGCACTCCACAGACCTCACTATTCCTCCCAACAATCCAAGCTCTTCCCCTTACACAAACACCAAACAAAAACTTTCCAACAATCAACCATCTAAAATTCTACTCCACATCAACAACAATGAAACAAATGGCCATCACAGAACATCACAACAATATGCCAGAAATATGCTAGACATTACAACACAAATAAAGAATATTTTACTAATTGTAATAGATGTTTTCTCCGAATGAAATATAATCTTTAGTTATTTTAAATTATTATTATTTATCCCTCTACTCCTTTATTATCTATCCTTCCTTACTCCAGTCGCTGCTGTGCAGGGCCATCAAGTCTTTTAAAGACCTCTTTAGATAATGTCCTTTGTAGTAGTGGTGCGCTTTGTGTAGTTCACACGGTGATCAGAATAATTAAACACATCCAACCCGACTTCCTTCAAAAGATTATTCACTTACGGAATAAATCTGGAGTTCCTAAACGTGGAAACTGTGGTGACAAAAGTAAAACCGTCATACTAGTTGTGACAAAAATCACCATGTTACAATGATAAGCGAGTATCATCTATCTATTCAGAAAAAACAGTCACCAGATTTCGATATGCATGTTTTAATAAGTAAAAATCATTTTAAAATTCATTTCAGTTGACCTTTTTTTGTCATCTTTCAATAATATTTTTGACACTTCGTAATTAATATTTTTCTTATTTACCCCCAGAAATTAACTGTATATCATACTAAACCAAATTTTAAAAACATTACTTTTTTTGCAACGAAACAAGGTAATTCCTTCTTCTTCCATCCGTCTGGAAAAGCAACAAAATAAATAGCTAACAGAACTTTTTCAAATTATATTTATAAATTTTTTGATAAAATTTATATTATATGATAAAATTTTTATTTTCATATGACTTATCAAATTAAAAAAAATTATTTGTTATGAATTCCCTCACCATTGGAACCTTTATTCATCCAGATTCAACGAATTTTCGAACAACTTCTAAACTTCTCATGTTTCCGTTGCAGATCGGAAAAGTTTTTCCAGTTAAAATATTGAACGGTGGAATTACAAAATTTATTCATATCTGATGGAGCATTAATCAAATTATTACCTTTCATGATAGGATACTCAGGGAATGCATTAAAACTTTGAGCAATATCTCACAACTCTGAAGGAAGCCATGATAATTTACGATAAAATAAATCAATAATTTTTTTTAAATGCATCGAGTTTTCAGGAAAAGAGGGAAATTCTCTACACAAATAATTTTTTTTAACAAATATCCTGTCCTAATTCAATACGCCAGATGAGTGGATGATTTTTTCATATGTCACATAATTTTTGACACACATGTCACAGTTACTTTCTATTCCTTCCTACACCTTCCTATTTAAGTTGATGCCTTGTATTGTAAGTCGCTTTAAGCTTCTGCCAAAATCCGAGGAATCATCTTCTCTTCACCGACGGGTGAATTCTGAATTTCTTTCTCCTCTCTTGTGTTTGGGAGGACTAGTTTTGGCAGAGTAAGTGGAACTCATGTCGAAAAAGTTTATTCAGGCTTTTTGAATTTACTGCGAAATTGAAGCCCATAGTACTTAGAGTCCGTGAAAATCTTCATTCGAGAGAAAAAAATACAAATATATTCCATTATAAATTCCATTCATCTACCGAGCCATTTTCACAAAATCAAACCGAAGAAAACTCAAGTTAATATATGAAAAATTCTAAATGAACTCAAGAAGAAGTAAGTTGCCGACCGGGTTAGCCTGGTGGGTAGCGTACTCACCGGCTAACCCACGGACCGCGGGTTCGAATCCCGCCCAGGGCACGGGTGTAGTGTTTGTCCAATTGGGTTTTTCTATGACTTGAAGAGGTGCGAAATGACCATAGCCGTCGAAACACCCT
>WURS02078224.1:0-10260 GCA_011762765.2 Rhinocypha anisoptera | reverse complement strand
ATTTAGAACTTTCTTAATAATAACAAGTAGAGCTCAGTTCTCTTTCCTTTTCCACTCTCAGTGAGAGTCTCACACACGCACACTCACTCACTAAAAACCGAACAAGAGTGCTAGTCACCAATACGGTCATCATAAACTTAACAACTCACTTTTTATTATTAAAGTTGAGGTAATTATAATTGTAATAATATTGCTCATCATTTACTCACTTATATGTATAATAGTATCTGAGCCAATTACAACACACAACAATCCAAACAAGGGCGATCACTGATCATAAGACCCAAGGTAAATCTTTTACACATTTATGTTATTCTAAATTTGTAATTATTTATTTCCTATTAAAGTTGTTTAAGATTGGAATCAGTCACCGTGTTGTATAAGTCTTTCATTAAACGTCACACCTTGGTTCGATGGGAAGCTGACGTACTCACAGCACCGGGCCATAAATCAGTAAACCGACTGTGTGTGGAATATGTTCTCATCTCTCTCTCTCTCTCTCTCTCTCTTTCTCTTGGAGCGCATTGTCGAGTGGCAAATTGTTAAAAATAGTCACTCAATCTGGTGGCTTTTAAATAAACTCTCTTAACTGACTTTGATTAGCTCCAGTTTCGGGCCGCCAATCAACTCTACACATCTGGACTACAGGGAGACACACTGATTGCAGTTGATTCCAGTCGATTTCTTTTCTTTCTGGCACAAATTGATTTATCTCCACAGCTTTTGTTGAAATTACTAATTAGCAAATGGTGTGTTTGGAGGATTGAAATTGATACCGCGTTAGACTGATATCGCTCGATAGACATTGATAAAGTCGGCGAAACTATAAATAGTGAATGAAAATTATATATTTATCTCTTTAGTGCTCCACCGACCTTGAGCGCAAGGAATTTTTTGGTTAGCTAACCGCAAGTGAGGCGCTTAGAGCAAGGCTGCCTTGCAATCCCGGTGCGAAACGCGTTGCCGTGCATCATGCGAGTCAAAGTGAGGAATCTGCGCCAGCGCAAACTTAACAGTAGTAGACAAGACAAAGAAACTCGACAGAATCGGTTGCGAGACAAATCATTAGTGGAGTGTAGTTCAAGTTGGCACTAGTATGGTTGCGATCAAAGACTACTGCACCGCACTGGTTCACTCTAGTCTTGGTGAATTCAACAGACACAAGTCGGGTCGAGGTGCTCGTTAGCGTGCCTGGGTCTTGCTGACAGCCGACAAACAGACCCGACGAGCGGGTGGTCGAACCACGATACACTCAGTGTCATTGGCATTCACTCACAGGTCAACACTCGAGACATGAAAGCATCACACAATCAAGCAATCAGCAAGTAGTGCTTCCTCTATCTCAAACCCGGCACCAGTTAACCCCCGCGCGTGGCTTCATTTATATTGTTGTTCATTTCATTGAGAGTTCATTGCTTAAGTTGATCTAATGAGATTGATTGCATGAGAGCGACTGATTTATGCATGGGCATGTTACAGTTGATGCTGCTTGGTTTCCTGGTTTATATTTAGACAATAGTGGCGCGCCGCTGATGCTGCAACTCGGTACTGAGACAACACACTATTGCCCACTATGATCTATCTGATGATCTGAGCCAAAAATGAAAACCAAAGTCACTTGTGCGACAAACCTGTTGATGCCATTCACTAGGCACTGTCATTTGTCATTACCCAGATAGAACACTATGGTACAAAAACCATGAGAACTATGGATGTGTGAAGCAAGGTGCTAGACCGCACACCAGATCATTTATCATAGTCGTCCTAGCAATCATTGCAATGAGTGAACCAGCACGTCAATGACAAGTTGTCTGATTCATGTCTGCTGCCACTCTCGCCCGTTTCGCCCCCACGCGCCAATGTTACAATGTTACTCCTCACTCTCTCGGCATTCATCAAACACAGCTTATCGCGTCCTACCTCACGCATTCACATCTTGAGTGAAATTTGATAATCAGCAATTAATTAATTATGCTATGATTAGATAAGGAAAAGTGGATAGCCTTGGCCTTGCTTCCATTGACCTTGATTGGTAGCGTTCTTCCGGTGTGAGCGTGAGCAGTGAGAGCTCAATGGACAGAGGTCACTAGAGCACTGTATGTGTGTGTGTGTGTGTGCGAGATTGATGTGTTTGTGCAACTCCAGTGAACTATCTTAACGATGTACGTTGGGTCGCCGAGACGCGTATTATTTGCCCAAGGTGTCACACTCCTTAGTAGCATTCAGTGCACTACTCTCTCTCTCTCTCTCTCTCTCTCTCTCTCTCTCTCTCTCTCTCTCTCATTCATTAACATCTTAACTTGCAAATAAATAACTGATGATCACTAAACCATTTTTCCGGTTGCTATTGCTACTCGTTGCTCGTCCAGCCAACGGATCAGAAGTACTCTGGAGATTCGCCAAGATAAATTAGTTTTATGGGTTGAGAGTATTTGCATCTTGCAATGCAGTGATTTAATAACAAGTGAATACATGAATTGGCTGCTTAGCACGAGAGAGATAAACCGAAAGTGGGCCGAGTGTTGGGACTCATTTGGAGACGAGTCACTCTCCTGCCATACTTTGCGCTTGATCTGAATCGGGAGCCAGAGAGTTAGTGTGCGCGCACGCTTGTCCTCGCCCTGATCGGAAAATGGAAATGTTTAATGACAGAACTCGAGTGATGCCAGTCGGTGGCTGTGGAGTATGCCGCATCGGAACAGTATGGTGCGCTGGTGCCAGTCGCCCACCAGCACGAGTGGCATCATTTCAAGTCACTAATTATATTTGTTGAGTTCCACTTCCAAGTAGCTCACGGAGAGTCATCTCTTTCCACACGCTCACATGATTTATGGTCAACAGGTAAGGATCCGCCATGAGACTTACCAGATTGCCATCGGTGCACACTATCAACGACGCGGTGGAACGAGCGTGGCTAGGCCATTCTCGGGCTGTAAGGTTCCCAGTGAAGAGTTGACACCGATGTGGTACCACTACACCCCGAGCAACTTCTCGAAGCTCATGTGCTACTTGAGCTGAGTAGTACTTGGAGTGGTTTTGGCTTCGATGTTCAACTGTCTGGTGGAAATCGTGATTGTTTTCCTCCTCTTGAACCGCAAACACAAAGTTAGAGGACATGAAGTGCGCCCCATCCGGTCGATCCAAGCCATGAAGATCAAGGATGATTGGTGCATGTTTGGAAGTGAATTCGAGGGGCCAGTTGAGTTGTACTTGAATATGATTCGAGCCCGACACCAGCTTTAACAGTGGCCTTATAAGATATGACCCTTTTTGAGGCAAGGGTAGCTTCAAGGTTCTGTTTAGTAGGGCTGTACAAAAAAAATGTGAATGTGTCATTAGAATGCCGTGACACAGCCATGACGACTCAATTATGTTAGCTTATTAGGATGCTAAAAAGAGACCACAGCCAATGCGACTGCCTGCTATTAATGTTGATGAGCACGATGGATGGATGGTTCTAACGACTGGTAAGGGTCGCCGAACTGAGTTTGGGCAGAATGGCCCGATTCATGGCCCGGTTAAACAAGCCTTGTCACTTTCGCAAACGACTCGGAAATGACTCTGCATGCCAAGATGGCCACCGAAGCACAGTCATATAGTTCGCCAGCGGACAAGCTGGTCGGGGTAATCCAATTAAGTGCGAAGCTCTCCCGATCTATCCACCGAGACAACCGTTAGTCGCTATTATTAGGCGCCCATAGTGGCCGACCGAGGCTACATAAACACTGCCCGGGGAGACAGACAGCCCAACTGGGCGAACTAGGGTGGGGGGCAAGTGCGGCTGGGGGTGATTCTAACTTCCATCGTACTATTCGCATGCAGATAGCATAAGTGGCTAGAGCTATACTCGATTCGGGTGGCTCATTGATCCAGCTGTGCCACTGGTCACGAACCACTGGTCGCCGTGTCCCTGACTCGTGTCTTCAATGATTACTGTCATCACACATGCTAGTGATTAATTGAGCTATTATTTCAATGCCGACGTGTGGTCAGCCGAATGGCCCCTCGGGTTGGCCACAATCAACTTGGGCGTCTCTCACTTGGCTGATAGATGATTCTCTCACAAGAACAAAGATCAATGACAAAATAGACGTCAAATTCAATTAGGGTAACTTACCAGTAAGCTCGAATGATGGGGTCAAGTGCTCGGCACTAGTTGGAACAAAACTCGAACTGGTGGCAATAAGAGAGACCCAGAAGGTCGGTAGTGGCAGTAAAAGACTGGAATGGTTGGGAGAGTGATAAACGGCTCTAAGCCAGCTAAACACAAAGAGAATCAACACGAAACAAACATAGATATATTTTTGGTGACCGGGAATCGATTGATGCGACCATCTCGAACGCGACCGGTACCGATGATGGTTGTGGTTGGAATCCGCGGAAGCTCGGTTTTGGTGAGTTGAGTAAACAGTCGCCATTGAGGGCGAAGAAATGAAGACAAAGATCAATAGCAAAAACTTGTCACACTTTAAGCAACATTGCTTGTGAGATACGTGAGACAGATGGCCGAATAAATATTCACAATCATTCACAATTAAAGTGACTTGAGGTAATAAACTGTCAATAGAGAGATCAGCAGAAAAGGTTGAAAAGAACTTGCGTTTAGATGACCATAGTTTTTACTGTAGGGTTATTCAATTCATTGGTCCAATCTGTCAAGTTGCAAGTCTAAGAATGCCAAGTTCACAGATGGTCACATTCAAATTAGTTCTAACACGGATGCTGCTTTAAGGTCGAGATGGTGGCAGTGACACATGTGGCAGGGTGAGGTTGCGGTCAGGGCTGTGATTGAGTCAGGTGAACGCCAGTGAGCAAGCCGATCAAGTGCCAATGGCTGACAGGCAGTGGAGTGAATGACTTGCTACTGGATCTGTCTCTAACACAAACACAACCAAATGTGTCAACATTCACTTCGGCGCGATGGGCACTGACTGCTGCTGGCAGGGTGAAAGACGAGAACGACTTTTCACTGCCATCCCATAGACTTCCGCTGCCATCTGCCATTGCAGTTCGATTCTGGTGGCACACACTGACCGAATTGGCAGAATCCGACCAGGACAGCTGACTCAGTGGCGATATCCGGCAATGCCGAATGAGATCATGGTGACGAGCGATTGCATTTTACGTAACCGGTGCCCTCTATTCCGAGGAAGTCCTCGGAAGCAATAGCGGTGCTGACCCGATAATGCTCGTTCTGCTGCTCACACCAACTGTGCTGTGATCCACCAACGTTGAACCACATGAAGCAGTGCCAAGTAGTGTGTGAAGGGATTGAGTTAGTGGTGACACACTGAATGGAAGAGTATCATGCAGTGGGATGGCAGGGCGTTGGATGGCCACTGGCAAGGCGAACCTTCTGTTCACCTATGACGATAACGGTACCCCACCGACAAGGCCAATCCGACAATAGAGCACCGTGTGCGATCACACTGGTGATTGCCACTCACTGACTCCACGCTGACTGACTCCACGCTGCCTGACTCGGCAACTGAATCCACCGCGAAATCTGTCAGTACTTTGCGCGCGCTCCGGCATTTGCTGAAGAACTGTGCAGTAAGGACAGTGGGGGTGTCGACGATAAGGGTGTGCGCTGCACGCAGAAGACGTTACTGGCACTGAAGAAGAGCGCCGCGAGACAGACGTCGATAGAACATCCCGACATTTTTATCCTTCATCACCGCCCATGGCCAACCGACCGTCAGTCGTTTAGTCGGTCGGTCTGCTTCACTGTCTGAACGGCGTTTTTAAAAAAACTTTTCCCAATTAGTTAATCTTACATTAAAGGGAAGACAAATTTTTCTAAGTCGAACGGTGTATAGTTTGCGTTTTTTGCATTTCAACAATTTCTGTGAAGATATGGGATTCAAGTTATACACATTCATATATATCTTTCGACTTCTAAAAATTAACTCTTTTATATATGAGATTAACTTACAGGGAAAACGTTTTTTAAAGCCGTGTCTGGTGTTGATACCGCTGATTTGTTGGCGCTGACTCGTGCGGGCACTGTGCCGCATCGTGCACGCCTGACGCTGCTTTTAAAGCACGATACCACCACCACGAGGCTCGGAAACTGGCTGCCATCTGAACTGCGATCGAGTGGGCCACTGACCACGTCTGGTGCTACACTCGGTGAAGGGGAAAGCCGAGAAGTTCGAGACCTGCTTTTCACTGTGCAAGCGCTCTTCAGAGAGGCTACAATAGCAAGTGTACAACTTACTGGTTTAACATTCTTACTCTACCTCTCATGCTTATTTATCATTTTTTGTGTGAATTATCTACTGGAATTTAATCTTTTTCGAGAATAGTACCAGGATATATATAATTAATAAATATATGCACTGTCAGTGATGGGGTTGCATTTTATCGGGTTAGTGGTGTGACTACTGTCAGTTTTTCTAAATTTTAATTCACTTATTTCTCAATCAATTTCAATAAGCTTCATAACTAGACCAAGTGTAAGCAATCTTGGAAACAGATTCTTGGTTGTGCTCTTCTGGTATTTCTAGTACTCAGTTAACCAGGTTATTCATGTTTGACTCTGTCTCTATCTCTTCTATACCAGTGCACCAAAGTTTTTTTTTCGGGCGGGCGGCAAAGAGGGGTGATTGTGAAGGTGTGAGTGTGCTACTATGCTGGGGATTCACCACCACATCGCTGGAGGGAGAGTTCACCCAACAGTATTCTCGTCAGGCTTTCTGTCTTTAGTTTGTGGAGTTAATTTTTTGCACATTATGCTACATACTGATTGATGTATGGGACCGTTCTTCCATTCTTTGTTTTAAAAAGGGACTTTTCGATAATCTCTAAAATGTGTTTTGAGGCAAAACCGACAAAACTGTTTTAACTTGCAAAAGTCTAAACGACTCTAAGTTAAATTGAAAA
Organism: Rhinocypha anisoptera; assembly: GCA_011762765.2. Taxonomy (NCBI): domain Eukaryota; kingdom Metazoa; phylum Arthropoda; class Insecta; order Odonata; family Chlorocyphidae; genus Rhinocypha; species Rhinocypha anisoptera. The sequence continues at coordinate 3,375 of WURS02078224.1, read as the reverse complement.
AACTTTAGCACAAAAATTCAATTGCTCTCAACATGACATTTTTTATCTTTAAAAGTTTACTTTTAAAGCATGACTACCTCTGTGTTAAGTTGTCATCTTAAAATAATAATAATGACACAAAGAGACATTAGGACGCAATATATCGTATCTGGATTTTACGGTCTTAGGCAAGAGACTAATCAGTGCAGTCTTAGAGCCGTTCTGTCGAGGTTCAGATAAGATCCAATCCAGAAGCAATGTTTTATATTATAATTAGTTGTGAAACCTCAAAATTAGATTTCAACCCGACTTAGCTGACCAAACGACACGTGCCAAATGGTCATAGCTAGAAAAATAGGTTGCTACCTTTCATTTCTAGACCCCGAGGTAGTGAGATACTTGGCTTGATTTGACCTGTAAACTCAATAATATTGGAAGAGTGTAGGATGCCTTTGCTGTAGGCCTCTCACTATAGTATTGTTACCATCGAGATGGAGACCAACTGGTCGATCGACCAAAATAGACAGGCGGTTGGGGCGTGCCTCTGTCTGGCGCGATGGGTGTCTGGTGGGATCGGGCCAGCTCTGGTAGCGAGCATCATGGTAGCTGATTATGAGCCACCATCAAGTCTCGCTATGCCAAATGATGATTATGCCACACTGAATGCTGGCGAGTGTGCCATTGCGTTGCGGTGAATGAAATCGTAAAATTACAAGTAGAGTGGCAAACCAATTAAACGAGCAACGAACGAGGAAACGGCATCTCTGGTTGATCTTGTCGAGCTGTACCTAGGAATTGACTTGTTTCGCTGGTCGCCAAGTGAGACGAGAGGGGAATAAATTAGCATCTAGTGAGCATAGTCGACGGGTGGCATGGTGGTAGTCAGTGAGAAAAAAAAGTTGAATCGAGCAATCGACACGATTACGGCTGCTGGCGGCTCTGGTCAACACTGGCCACCGACACTATCGAGAGAACCAGCCTGTCAGGCCAGTGGGCGCCGCTGTCACCTTTTTGGTGAGCGACAACACCGATCGCGCCAGACAATGCACCACTCACCTTGAACCTATCAAAGAGGCTAAATGAATGACTGGTCAGCCTCTTGCCTCCGCTCACATCTCAACACACACGATTTATGATGCCCTCCACCGGCCACTCGATTCAATCCAATTTTAATTACGCCCACGAACCATTCTAACTAGGTACAATTCTTTATCGCATTCTTCACGAACAATAAAGCACTAATTAAAACCTAGAATTAGTTAGAACAGGCTATCAGGGTAAGTCGTTCGCATCAAAGAGCACTCGAACCAATGTGATAAGCATCGTCGAACGGCGCAATGGCCGATTACACAAGTAAGTTCACACAAGTAAAAACAAACAAGAATCATCGTTCTACTCGTCCTACCGATTTTATTGCTTAATCACATTGAAAACCAGACAATTCTCCAAACAAGACAGCGAGAGTGCGGGATTACTTCCCGAAGCAGCTCAACACACAAATTGAGGAATTGATTACGGCCAGATATTTCGAGCTTTCTCTCGAGCCAAAGGCCGACGAGAGACGAACCGCTTGCAAATCAAAGAGAGAGAGAGAGAGAGAGAGAGAGAGAGAGAGAGGCTTCGCTGGCAAAGGCCACCACCAGTGTAGCAGACACCAATAAATCTTTGCCATTGGAATCTGTGCGCGCGCCAGAGGGCGGCGTTGGGCGTATTTGCGAAGAGATGGCCAATTGACTTGGTGGTGGTGCCCGGCACACTTGCCACATGTCCTCTCACCACAACTCATGTCTGACAAGTTTTTTGTTGTTTTGCTGTTGCTGCTTTTTAGTACATTGTAAAACTTGCATCAACTGTTGCCGGGTGGCGACAGTCGCCAGTAAAGCTGGTAGAAAGTATGACTCAGAGGTGAATCAGGTGAATTAATTCTACTACCAGGCCAAGCCAGTGACAAGGCCAGACGAGACCCAAGTCATTCCGGTAGAGCGCCACGACACAATAACTCACTGTTTGCACTGAAAAGCCAGACACAATCAAAGTGAAATGTAGTGAAGTGTAGTAATGACTTGTCAATTCACACTGCGCCAGACTAAACCAATGAAGAAAATGTGTTTGCTTGTGCAGAATTTGCCCAACTAGATGAATGAGCCACTGCATTACATTCATGAGCTTAATCTAATTAGTTAACGCGGACTTCCTTGTTTAGGCCAGTGTGGCAGTTAATCTTAACACGATGAGTTTAGTGGCAATGAACACACTAGTGTTGCTGTTGACACTGGTCACTTCACCCGTGTTAGTTATCTCACCCTGTCGGTCAATGTCTATAGACTATACCCTAGGCGCCATCCATTTGTGAACAGTTTTTCTAACATACTCAAAGTGCTTGATTAACCAAGCTTCAATCAAGGATTTTATGTTTTTTTTCTAAAAATATATTCTGCACAAATTTTTCAAAATTAGGTTTGAACATTTTTTTTATGTTAGGTTTCCGACTTTTTAAAATTAATCTTCTATTGCAAACTGAGTAATGCAAAAAAAGAAAAAAAGTAAGCTTAAAGGTGCACTATAATTTAGGAGGAATTAATAAAAAATTATGTCAGAAGTGGTTTTCTAGACTTATTTATATTTTTTACAAAGCACTGTAGTAGGTAAAACAATTGTCCACTTACCGCTGACAAAAGAGGTCACAGTATATGGAAGAAAGCAATCGAAAAATTCAGATTAACCCTAGAAATCACCTATGAATTGCAAGCATGGCATTCTCCCCTAATATAAAAAATTATGCAGTCATTGAAAGAAAAAAAGTACTCTTAAAAGTGCACTATAAGTTATAGTCTAACACATACTGTACATCTAATTATTAGATTCTAATATTAGAGAGAATGCTTGAATTGTACCAAGGCTGATTTTCGAAATGGCAGAGAAAATTGTTCTAAAGCACTGTGAAAATTAATTAGTTCTCCTGTTTGCCACCAGACGTCGTAACAATCTAAGTAAGTTAACAGTGAAAAATTTTAACCTGTGCCCACTAAATCAGCTCTGAGTTGTGTCACTCATCACACGCCATCTTTTGTACGATTCACAAACTTATCAGCGTTATTTGAACCATACTTTTTTCGATTATATAAAATTATTGACATACACTACGTTTACTATTATATGGAATTACTTTGTTATTTTAAGTAAATTGATCTGCATTATTTTTAAACCATGAGTAACGTTGTCATTCACAACAAAGTTAAATTACATTTTACTACACCAACACTACAAATCAACTTCCGTGCAACAGTCGTAATAAAACATAACAACAGGTTGTTTTGTTTTAACCCTTTCGCTCCCAAAGGCGCTATCGGGACGTATGTGTCCCGCTCATTCAATTAGCGATATAAGGCTTATCTT
>WURS02078213.1:0-10261 GCA_011762765.2 Rhinocypha anisoptera | reverse complement strand
TAGAAGTGCTATGAAAATAATCATACAACCTTAGTTATTGAAAAAACACTATTATAGCTTGCTTTTGGCAAAAATGCCCTTGTCACCCCTAAGCCTTTTACACAAGCTTCATTTGGGAAAAAACTTGAGAGAGGTCAATCAGGAAACGTTCAGTTATCAGGATATCATTCCTCATTTTGAAATACTTTGCACTTGGAAAAAGGTAACTTTCTAACCTGAACTGAATGAAGTTTTCTCGGGTCAAGGGCTCCATTGTGGCCGACGTTTCGACGCTCGACTCGTCATCAGGGCTGCTCTGCTGAGTGCCAATTCTGCATTTTCGCCTTCCTCCGAGATTACTATGATTGTAATAAGGAAAAGTGGGCTATGTGCTACCGGAGGATTAGCTATGTGGCGGAGGATTAGCTAGTCTAATCACGTCAGTCAGGGGAAAAACTGGTGCTGGGCGTGGAAGAGTGGTCGACCTTACGCCAAACACAGCCTTGTGATCAAAAAATGCGAAAGACAGCAGAATAGTGCATCGGTCAGTGGCCGCAAGTGAAGTTGACGGTCTAAGTGAATTTTTGGTGTCCGCTGGAAGGATGCAGATTGAAACATCTGAGTACGATGGATCGGGAACTCCGTTCATTATTCGTTTCAAACCTGGGGACTTAGCCCCGTATCTAAAACATGACAATGGATTGCATGCTTTCACGCATGCCATGAGCGTCGGTATTACTCAATTTATGAGTTTAGTCCCTGAACTAAGCTTCTCTGCTACCCCGAGGGATGAGGGTCAGGTTTCGAAATGGATGGAGGAATTTGTACTTAGATCTGACGCTGATGTTAAATCTAAGAAAAAAATGGGGAGAAAGATGGAAGGTGGGGGAAATGAGAAAAGTGATTGGACAATGGATCCAGTGCTAGGATGTCAGATCCTGGTTGACGGGGCAGAAGTTGATAATGTTCGTGACCGCATGTGCCACGAAAGCCCTCTTAATATAATTGGAGGTGATGGATCATTTGTTGAGCTATGATCGGAGAGAGTTAATAATATCCTCTCCACCTTTAGATTGATATTCACTCCAGACTTTTCAGCTGGGAAAAACGAGTTGGATGTCATAATGCATTCAGCTCTGAGTGCAATTTTGAGAAAGGAGGAGCCGAAGGTGGTATGCTCCGCCCACGATGTAAACATGACTTTGTCCAAATCTGGAAGGTCTACTGTTAGAGGAGCGTTGAATTTCTCAACCTCAAGCCAGTCTTGCGGATGCAAGTGGATATACGCTACCTGGGTTTGGTCAGTTATTTCAGAGGGTGTGAAATGTGGCGGTGAGAATGGTTACATTACACCTCACGATCTCGTCGCTTATCTAGGGTCTGGCGTGTTATACAACGGGCCTAATGATGATGTGGATTTAAGGAAATTTACATCAGTCCATGACGTAGCTGAAGCCACATGGCAGGTGGGTCTTGCTTTGAATGGAATGGTCTCAATAATTGATGGTAGTGTACGGGGATCTTTAAGCCTGATGCACAAACGTTATACACAAAGGGCGGGGATGGTGTTAATCGTTGTTCTCAACTCAAACCCCGCCATTGGGGGTGCGGCGGTAGCAAAATTAATAATGTTGATGCTAAATCACGTTATGCTTTCAAAGATAGCCAGTCTATGGGGATGGGGGGTAACCGGATTTGATATGGTTCATATTGATAGGAATTCTAACTCTATCAAAGAAGTTGACATCTGTGGCACGAAGCAGTCAAGGTTCAGTGCACGTTCCGTATTTCGCCCGTATTCACCAAGAGTACCGTCTGAAAGGTTTTTCATATTGAAGAAGAAATCTTCAAACAACATTAATTCTGCAATAATCCCGTCAATTTGGTCGGACGAGGGTCCTCTGTCGGATGATTTCAGGCGGTCATTGGCTGCAGAGGTTGTTAAATCGTTTTTGGGACTGATGACAGAAGTGGGTTCTTCCACTAGTTGGGATGTGACGTCCAGGTCGGACGATGTAAGATTCCAGGTTCTAGCCAAAGATGGTGTGGAACTTAAGTACGATAGAGTGCTTAATGTGTTGAGCGCCGCCGCGTCAAAAGAGTCGCTGAGCGGCGCTAATGGTCTGTTAATGTCAATCGCCAAAGACGTTGTGATGGCAATTAGACAGGGGAGGATAAACCCGACCGGTGCATGTGGGAACATATTCATCCAACTGGTAGTATCATTGAAAAAGGACGCCGTTAGTACGCTGACGAATGCAGGTGCTGACGGAAGTAAATTTGAGAAAACTTTTAGTTCAGTGACGAAATCCCGTACTGAAACGCAGGAAGAATATGTATTTATACTACCAGGTATAAGCTTTAAAGCCACTATCTTAAAAGAGGCTGCGATTGTAAGCGCTAAACCCCAGACTATAATAACAGAGGGGGATGATGTTGGGGTGAGGGACATCTCGGACATGTTGACAAAGTTTTCATTAATCGATGACGATTAAGTATTTGACTGAAGCTGTATGACGAGCTTGTCATGTCTGCTTCTATGTATTATAGTAATATTGTGCATGCTTCATATAGTGTAAGCAGCTTATATATATTGGCAATTTCAGAACAGAAATTGGGAATAAAAAATGTATATGGAAAATATGTATTCAATCCCCCCCATGGAAATGAAAAAGGCTAAGCAGGCATGTGTAAACGTAAGAGGCACATTTCAAAATGTGTCCCTACATTTTGCATTGAAATGTCTAATAGGTGGTCTGTGTTAGAGTCTTTAGGTGAGTCTCCTGAAAGAATCCTCCCCAAGTAAATTGCAATGCACATTTTATGCCTCTAAGATGAGTAACTTGCAGAGGAAAAGTTCTAAAAAACTATCCTCTAAAAGTAAAGTAAGGCATTCCATCCCCAAAAGTAACTCAAATTTGAAAGAGGTTGACCCTAAAAACTGTGTTGGTGTATGATTGACTAAATTCTGTGAAAAAAGTAGAATTGACAATCATGGAAACATTCAAAATGGTGGTTTAACAGAGGAAGGTGAAACCCTAATACATACTTATCTTAAAAAATGTATGACATGTCAAAAAGTGTATGCCAACAAGTCAAGTTTTTGGCACCATAAAGCAAATTGCTATAAGGATGTGACACATGAGTCCATTGCTTATCCAAGGGTGTGCCCAACCTGTAATGTTTTCTATCCAAATAGATGCTCCTTCAGTAGAAATAGGAAAACATGCAGTGAAACATATAAGTATACTGTGTGCCCACATAATGATTGTGGCATTAAATTCCAAAGCCATTCTGTCATGATAGATCATTTACAAAGTTGTCATCAGGAGGATATCCATGTGGACGATTTTGTTTTCAAAGACATATCAGAATTTAATGCCTGGAAAAGTAACCTTTGCCAGCTTCATCATGTATCAATGGTCAAACATTTGGGAGACTATGTTTTTGGTGGTAATAGTTACCAATATTTCAGATGTAAGTTTGACAACCATCATAAGCATGACTTAAATATCAATGCAACTAATAGAAAAGGTGGTATTGGTCGCATATCTAACAGTAACTGCATATCTAGAAATCTCGTTAAAGAAAATGAAAGGTCCTCCAAGATTACTATGATTGTAATAAGGAAAAGTGGGCTATGTGCTACCGAAATTTCCCACTTGCTAGGACTGACACAAATATGTTTGTTGAAATGTACCATAACAAGCTGAAAAGTGTCACTACCTTAACAGACGGCTTGATGATTTGTTACAGGTTCTGATAACATTCATTTTGCAAGTTTTACAAGAAAGATATAAAAATCACTTAAGGGGGAACGGTACACAGACGATTATATACAGGGTATTGTTGTGTCTGAGACCGACAACACAGCATTCAAAAGATTGTTCCTCGATTATATAATTGTAAGAAAAGTGTATCGGAAGGAGACACATGCGATCTGACACTAGAATCATGACACCTCCACATTTGCGGATTGATAGACTAAGGGCCGGTTGCACCATCTCCAGTTACACGGGCAGTCAGGGTTAGGGTTATGGCTAGATGCTAAAATGCATTGCACCACGTCTAGTTATGTTGTGGCCTCCAGCTAAATAGCACTTAACTGTAACCGCCGGTTGAACCTCCGATTGTCGTTGTAACCAGAGGCTACATGCGGAGAATCATGGGTGATTAAGAGCATTGTAAAAAAACAAAATCGAAGAAGAAAACGTTTCTCTTCGCAAATTTTAGAGGAGATTTCGGATTCCGACGAGGAACTGGAAATGCTGGAAATGGTAAAGGCTATACTGAAGAAGCGGATTATTAGGCAACAACTCCAACATTTCGAAATATTGACAGAAGAGGATTTTTTCGTGAGATTTCGGCTGCGTAAGACTTCAGCAATGAAGCCCTTGGAGAGAATTGAGGAAAAGCTGGAACATACAACTGATTGCTAAGGCACATATTTGTGTGAATTTTGTAAAGAATATTATGAGGAGTAACCGATATTATAAAATTCAATTATTCTTCTATTATTTTCAGTAAAAAATTACTGATGCCAATGGAGGAACATTTGCTCGCACTAAGGTTTTATGCCACAGGTTCGATGCTAATAACTGTCAGTGATTTTTGTGGAGTACATAAATCGTCAGCTTCAAGGACAATTCAAAAGGTTAGCGAAGCAATAGCTTCGCTATCCGGAGAATATATAACCCTGCCAAAAAATGAAGAAGACGTAAGGAGGATTCAGAGGGACTTCTATGGAATTGCTTGGTTTTCTAAAGTGATCGTGTCAATAGACTGCACACACAATAAAATGATAACTCCGGGTGAGTAATTTTTTCATGGGTAACATTATTGTATGCCATATAACTTAAAATATATGTAACTGTTCTTTTTGATGATCAATGTATGACTGAATATTTCATTAAATCTAATGATTTGCAACTCATTATTGGTATGTGCATCTTCCATTTAACTCATTATTTTCTCATTCGAAAAAGTTCAATGATATGTCAAACCTCTTGTGACTTGTTTTTATTGACTGTAATTTAATTTTATTGTTGGATAAACTAAAATAAATAAATGATTGCTTGTGATTTGCTTGGGTTTAAATTTAAGACATTAGTTTTACTCCAGTCATTAGAAATTCTAGGTCATCAATGATATGGCTTTGAGATGGTAGAGGTGATATTAAATTACTCGAAGCGCAAGGAAACTAGAAAGAAATCCTCCCTTCAGGAGTAAATAATGAACTACATACACACAGAACTCGGGTATATTGCTGTACACCATACATATACAGGGTCTGACTTATTACAATAGTGAGTGAAGTTTTAATTAAAATAGGACACTACTGTAGATTTGACAGGAATTTTTTAATGTTATTGCAACATTTTCCTTCGGGATATTCCATATGATGCACCTAAAAAAGTCTGCTCCTTTAAAATCAAGATGTATTTCAAATAACAATGCAGTACTACAATGGCGAAAAACTTTAGCAACCGTTTGATTGGAGATTGTTCAGTTATAATATAGAGAAAGACAGCGTTCCGTCGCATTCGTTTTCGGGGTTTTCTCCTCGCCCTTTTAGTCGCCTCTTACGACAAGCAGGGATACTGCGGGAGTATTCTCAATCCCCCTACCCGCAGGGGGAAGGTCCTAGTTGTGTTTCCCAGTTTCCTCTACATTTTCCATCTACTGTAGTTGGCTTTTTTGTTAGTTTTTCCGGTAGGTACCCATGCAGAATTTTGCAGGATATTTTATAGTTGTAGATAATATATTTCCTGTGAGTTTTAGCTTCGAGTAATGGTTTCATGCCAGCATTCATTCTTCTCCATATTTTTCCAGTGTTATCTTTGTTTCCTATCATTGACTAGTTCCTAGTTTTATAGTTTTTTTCTGTGAGTACACAAATTTTGTTTGCCCATTGCTTCATTTTTCACAGCAAAATTTTCAAACTGCTTCAACATGTTGAAGTTCTGGTTTCCATTTGTGAGTAGTAATTATTATGTAGCTTTTTTTAAATGTCTCTGCCTTCTCATGTTCTGGTTGCATGCTCATTTTCACGGTATTGACAATGGCTGTCCCTGGCCTTCTTGTTACTGGTGCTTCACAGTGGAAGTATGCAAGCACCTACCTTCATCATTTTGACTGCTTTGATGTAAGCATCATATCTGTCCCTGGCATGCAGGTGCATGAAGTGGATGAGTCGATGCTCAGGGCCACAGAAATTTCTCTCATGTGGTCATCCACTTGGGGACAAACCTCTTAATTTGTGGTAAGCTCTCTTAGAATCCATACATTCTGAGAAGCACTTTTTTACTATGGGAAGGATAAGAATAAGTTATGTGTCTATGTAAGGTATGAATTGTAACAAATATTAACTTACAGGAGAGTCACCAGCAGAAGTTGTGAAGCATCATGAGAGGCTTTGATTCGTGAGAGAAATCCTGTTTACAGGCCACAGCAAAATACTGTGTATAGATTCTACCCATGGAACAAATCAATACAAGTTTCCTTTGTTGAACTTCATTGTTCCTGATGAGTATGGTGTGGGATATCCTATTGCTCATTTTATAACAAGTCATTTAGATGAGACATTTACGTTCATAATGAAGACCATAAAACCATATCTCCTGATCTATTTGTCAATCCTGCTATGACAGATGGTGATGAAGCCCTAGGCAATGCAGTGAAGAGAATTTTTGGTAATAACACTAAGCATCTACTTTATACTTGGCATGCAAAAAGGAATTGGCATAAGATTTTCCAACAACAGTTTAAAAGTGACCAGTTAATTTCTGAAATAAATGAGAATTTAGAAACCTTAATTGAGGAGAAAAATGATCAGGCATTTAATGTTATGTTACAATCATTCTTAGTCAAATATTCTATCTCAGCTCCTCCGAGATTACTATGATTGTAATAAGGAAAAGTGGGCTATGTGCTACCGAAATTTCCCACATGCTAGGACTGACACAAATATGTTCGTTGAAATGTGCTATAACAACCTAAAAAGTGTCACTACATTAACCCTTAGAGTGCAGGGTGAGCGCTATCCAGCTCCTCCTATCTCTCGCGAAAAGTGCCAGGAGCACAACAGAGCTCCTCTTGCAATGTCACTTTTAGATGCTGATAGTTCACTAATCATTCACAGATTGCATATAAATGCAGATCACATATGAAGCCTAACCATTTTAGTTCCTAAATTGACCACTGGTGTTTATTTACCTTTGGTTTTACATGTGCTACGTTTTTATAAAATTTAATTAGATTTTGCTACCCCAATACATCAAAATGGCATCAACATCCAAGTCTGCATTTATTAGTGACCACATAGCCACTTTTGTCAATTCTTACAGTGAAGATGTTGATTTTGAGGAATAAATTGAAATTGTTCTCGATAAAGTGATGAAGACAGTGCGATTATTTCAGAGTCGGAAAGTGATTGCAGTGAAGTTGTTGCTCCTTTGAAACATAAACGAATTCCTGTGATAACTAAAAGTTCAGATATTGACAGCACTTGTGAAAATGTTCAAGATTTTAATAATTGTAAAGTTTCTGTGTTTATGGAAACGCAAACTGGCCATAATTCACATGTTCAGTCTGGTCCTCCTTTCCTTGAATCATCTGGTCAAAAGCATGCTCCTCCATAAGATGCCAAACCTATACAATATTTTGATATGTTTTTCACCTTGGCTCTGTGGAATCTAATCGTGGCTGAAACTAATAGGTATGCCAATTAGTTTTTGTGTTTCCAACAGCAAATATCACCCAATGCTAGAGCTAGAGAATGGAGGCCTGTAAATATTTTTGAAATTAAGGTATTTGTGGCTGTGCTTTTGGAAATGGGAATTACTCGTAGGCCTGCAATATTCTCATACTGGGTTCGGAATAGTAGAGCTATTCCATGGTTTGGGAACATGTTCTCTAGGAATAGATTCCAAATGATTTTGAAATTTTTTCATCTTGTTGACAACAAAAAACTATCTCCACCAGGTCACCAGAAATATGATCCCTGTTCAAAATTTATCCCTCTTGTTGAGCATGCAAATAGGATGTTCAGATTACATTACACACCTCACCAGTATTTATCCATTGATTAGTCGTTGGTTGGCACCAAATGTCACTCAAGCCTAACACAATATCTTCCAAATAATAATCACCACAAGTGGGGAATAAAGTTTTGGATGTTGTGTGACTCTGTTATACATTATTGTTTAGGTTTTTTCTGCTATAAAGGTGCAAAATGTCAGGAAGAAAAGGCTGAGATAAAAAAGAATGGCCTAGGTCATGTATTAGTGACCAATTTGCTCCAACTCGGGAACTACCTAAATAAGGGGTATCATGTGGTAGTTGACAACTTCTTCACAAGTATTGCTCTGTCAAAGTACCTGTTTAAAATTCAACTTATTTCACTGGAACAATATGATCAAACAGAAGGTCCTCCCAAAGGATATTATAGCAGGGTATGATGTAGGACAGGTGAAATATTTCCGTAATGATGAGATTCTTGTGTGTGGATTCAGAGAGAAAAAATCTAAAAAAAGCCAGTTCTGCTTCTTTCAACCCATGCAGTTGCTGAGACTGAAACCTTGCGAAACCGATTTTCACATAAAAGAGAAATACTTAAGCCAGCAATAAGAAACCAACACAATAAGTTCATGGGGGGAGTAGATGCATCAGATATGATGCTTTACACCTACCTAGATGAACGAAGAACACTAAAGTATTGGAAAAGGGTTGTTTTTATTATCTTTGCCAGGATGGTACTAAATTGTTACATAATATACAAGGAGAATACATCTGGTAGAATTATGTCCCGTATCCAATTCACCTCCTCTATTATACAGGCAATTGAGGAAGAATGTCAGGCCGTAAAGGGGAATAAAGCAATCACATCTGTACCAACAAATCAAAAGGATGGTGCATTATTGCAAAAATTGCCCTGCAGAAATTTGAAGTGTGCTGTATGCAGCAATATAGATGGAGGACCTGTAAAGTGATGTAGCACTGTGTGTGCCAGTTGTGGTAAAGGACTACATGGACTACAGGAAAACACCAGTGTTGCTAAAGTCTCAAAAGATTGCCTCTACCCTCATTTATGTTTCATTTAATGTAATGAGTCCTCTTGCCTGGATCTTAGTTGCCATATGTATCACTGTTTCTGTCCTAATATCTACACATTGTGCAAGCACATCCACAAGATTCATTCCTTCATCATACAAAATACACCCAGTTTGGTCACTTCCCATGAGACATCAAGTCCAACTCCTCATAAGCTATTTAGTTATTTACTGCTGCCTAAGCCTCACCAAGGAGATCAGTCTAAAAAACAAATAATTCAACCAATTAGTCAACTTCTAGATACATTGAAGACTTTTACTCAGCATTGCACTCCCTCATTACTGCCATATGTTAGGATTTCATTGAATTTGCTGGTTCAAAAGTGTGAGGGTGTTCTAGAATGTGAACACAAGGATAATTGCAATGTAATACCATTGAAAATGAGAAGACAGGAGATACCTCCTAATGCTAAGTAGGTCTCTCACCTTAAGTTATACCAAACAATGAAAAACAGAAGACCAACCATTAATCACTTTAAAGAAACCAGATCCTGTCAGGAGGCTTGCGAAAACATTTCAGACCCCCTCACTACTGACATGCTCAATTATATAAATTACAAAAGATAGTCTTTACTTAAGATCCTCATTCCTCATAAAATTTTCTCTACATTTAGATATTGATATTTTTTGTTACGTTTGCTTTATATGTGGCACCGAGCTCATCAAATTATTGTTTGTTAAAAAGATAATAATTTTCAAATAAATAGTACTAAAACCACTCTTTCACATGAAAAAGGGTCACCCAAATTTTGAGCCCTTTACTACTATGCTCCATTTCACGTTAAAGTGTTCTGTGCTCCGTTTCGCATTAGTGTTTGTTTTCTTTAATACATATTTTTGTACTCACGTCCACAATGAGTGACTCCAAATTGCCTACTTCAGACGTTAATCATGTTTCGATTTGTGTGCCTCCGTTTTGGGGAAAAAACCGGGTTTGTATTCCTCCAAGTTAGTGTCAATTCACTCTTAATGGTGTAAATCAGGACACCACCATATTCTACCATGTCGTAGGGATGTTGTAAAACCGGTTCGTGCAGGAAGTGGTAGATACCATAACGGGCCCTCCGAGTGTAGGGAAATATGAAAAACTTAAGTTGGAATTAATCTGGTGCCTTTCCACTTCCACCGAGTAGAATATGCGTCAATTACACAAGAACGAGGAAATCAGTGGC
>WURS02078202.1:0-10261 GCA_011762765.2 Rhinocypha anisoptera | reverse complement strand
GATTTCCCGCAGGGCTACCTTGGGAGACGAGTGCCCTCATCTCGCACATGATGCTCCAGCCTAAACCGGAAGTGCGCTCTCCATTCAAGCCGCAGAATGGACAATGAGCGTGCCAAGGCATATAGAATTAGTCCGCGCAGCTACCGACAGACGGAGGTAGCAGCGCCGGACGCGGCCGGATGTGTCCCACTCGACAGCACTCCACGTGACTACCTTCACAAACACATTGTCGTATTACGCACGCACGTATGTTTGCACGTTAGTTACAACGTGTGCATTCGTGTGTGTGCGCGTGCGCGCGCGTTCTCTCTCTCTCATTCATTATTTCTCAAACTCCGCATTCAGTACCCATTCCAGAAAGTAATCGCCTCCGCTAACCCTTTCCTCAAATGACCCCTCTCCTCCCTTCCTCTTTCAGTTCGCTAGTTTTGCTATGGAGGCCAAGCCATGAATTATGTCCGTTTCTAATTTCGTTCGCTAAGCTAATTTTCCCCTTTTGGTGATTCGTTAATATATTTTAGTGCATGTGAAAACTTATTGCCTATCGTCCCCGTTTTGATTCAATTCTGTAAATAATTCCTCTGTCTCCACATAGACTACAACCTTGACTTGATTGTAGAATAGGGACGTGGGATTTAAGGGCAATGACACGGGAAGGCATATTGGAAAATATGAAACGTGAGATGGAGAGAGGAAGCGTAGACATGTTAGAGCTTAATAAGATCAGATGGGAGGTCAGTGAATACTATTGGAGGGACTATTATAAGGCAATATATAGAGTAGGGAAGGAGAGTCAATGTGGGGTAACCACAGTGTTTAACGAGAAATTAAGAGGGAAAGCTGTGAATACATGCCAGATTAAAATAATATAGGTGTAGACTGGAGGGAAAGAAGTCATAAAGCTATGTTTGTGTTAGACATCACTAGTTAGTTCAGCGAATGGAGAATCAGAATTAGAAACTTGAGAGAAGGAAGGCGGTTGTCCATTATCACCTCCTACATTTTTAAGAACATGCAGAGGAAATGGTAAGAGATGAATGGGAGAGCTGGAGGTACGAGAGAAAGATGGTGGAAAGTTAATTATTTTAGTAACAATTAAGAATTTATAGGCTCAGCTCAGCTATTGTCGGCCAAAGAGCTGCAGTTATTTCTGAAACGGATTTCGTCAAAGAGATAGACGTACAAGATGAACATCAAACGAAAAACTAACCACAGTATTCATCCTTAAGGTTGGTTTAATGGAAGAGGATAGAGTTAACCTAGTACTAAGCCCAATGTCGTGTGAAAATTCATATAATATGGTAGGGGACTCGGTTCCTTTCACTGTGCCACCTGTGGTTTCCTAGGAAAATCTAGTACCCTGAAAATCACTCTGGAGGTGCCCTGTGGTGTCGCCGGGCCTTCGTCCTCGGGTCCCTCGTTCAGTAGCCAAGCGCCCTATTCGCTAGACTACGGTAACCTCTTTGAGTGAACATTAATCATAAATAAAGAAGACAAATGAAATGCTGCTATGTATAGTAGGGGAAAATATAAAGTCCTTAGAAGTAACTTGAAGAAAAGAGGAAAAGTAAATTGAAGTGATTGCTGAAGGGAGTGTTGGAGGGTAGAGGCGTGGTAAAAGTAGGTAGGTTATATGGGAGTAAAAGAATAAGCATATTAAATGGTATGAAAGGAAGAAGTATGCGAAACTTAATGAGGAATATATCAATTTTACGCCAAATATAATTCGTAGGGGTAATTAATATCGTCTCTGGAAACCTACCTTTAAATGATAGAACAAGTATGAAGATGTATTAATTCCTTTGTAGGCACTTATATTTTTGTAGTAATGTCCTGGCATTTAAACGGAAAATAAATAAATTATTCGGTTCCAATGACTGGGAAGCGTTTTTGGAATACCGAAAGAACATGTAAAGGTTTTCAGGAAACATTTTATGCCTTGTATAAACCCCAAGTCTTCGACAGCGTTTAAATAATGAAAATTTTGATTTTCATGATTTCTGTTAAAGTGATTGGATTACTAATAAAAAAAAAGTAGACTGCAGAGAACTCAATTATTTAAAAAGAACTACCAGACCATGAGGATTTATCATGAGGAACTTTTGTTTTGGTGAAAATTGAGGTGGGAATTCCTCCCGATGCACTTTTCGACTGGATTCATTCTCAACCATGCAATTGTTTTCAAGTCTTTCATTTCCGACAAAATTTCTGGTCCCTTTCCCCAACTCCTTCGCTCTCGCTCCTTGGCCCAGCTTCGACCCCCCCATCCCATTTAAACGTCTGGCGGGAATTCCAGAGCACCTCCATTCTCCTTTAAGGAGCTGACATTGGAGAGAAAAGATAACTCTGTAGAACTGTTGTAAGGATTTTCCTCGGTGGAAGTTTCCTCAGATTTGAACGTGATTGCGTAGCCATAGCCAATTATTTTTTTGCGGGCTCCCGGTAGAACGTCTCCAATCAGTCCTCCCGACAATGCTGTGGCGTCCGACGAATGGGACGCTTTAGAAATCGTGGCATTCAACATAAGACAAATTGTGATGGCCGAGAGTCCTTTCATCCCGAAGATTCCCACGAAGGAGCCGCCCTCTCCCTCAGGCCACCCTCTGGATTATCTCTTGCTGAGGAGGAGGCGCGTGGAGTATCTACGCTCCCCCCCTTCCCGCTCCCACCCCTCGAATATCTCGCCGGCGATCACGAATCATCGGATGCCATCGAGATAGCCCATTGTTGGCGTTTGGGGCGTGCTTTTTGTCTTGCCCCGCAGCCAGCACCGAAATACGACTGCGTTTTCTGTTTTCGGAGAATATTTCTGTCCTTCGTGGGTATTTTTCCCATCCCGGGAGAGAGACGTGAGATGACCAGGGGTCAATTCATAATGTCTTCTTGAGCGGTTGAAACGGGGAAAGAGACGGGGAAGTCGCTTGAATTTCACGTGGTGGGCTGCATTGTGAAACTGTTCGAAAGCAAAGCAGTATTTCAAGTCGCGGAATATAAGATTAATTCTGGTGTTACTTCTCAAGAAAGATACATTGTAAACTTTATACGAGACCCATATGACGATTTAACACTTTTCGATGATCTCTCAACTCGGGAAAGGAAGTATCGGCATAAGGAGCCTGACTACACTACTTGGTTGACTATAGGCGTTCGACTGGATTCACGCTCACGTTGTCGAAACAGGACGTAAATTTGTTGTATCACGACGTAAATTGTCAACAGTAAAAGTGTAGTTGTCAACATTGTGTATACTTCGCTAGGATCGCATTGGGAAAATGGAAAATTTTGCGCGTTGATCACCTGGTATTCCAAGAACAAACATCGCAGACGGAGAGTTCGTAGGTCAATTTTATGCGACAGCATCTGTCGTAGTTGACGGCGCAAGGGGTGGAAATGATGGCTCGAAACGACGGTGACCGGAAGGTGACGTGTTCGTCAATTCACTACAGTGGAGAGAGCAATCAGGTATCAGAAACGTGATTTGCCTTCGGGACTCAGAGTAATTTTCGAACAAGCTTGTAATTGTCTGTTTTACAATTCCATGTCTCAAGAATCAATTACTCCCCGCATCGATCCATGCTCCCCCTCCTTTTGATCCGATTAATATGCTTTTATTTTGATCCTCAATCAATATCTTCCACTTATGTTGGGTGTATGTGCTGAATGCCATGATAGCTATTACCACCTCCATTAATTTTTACAAGCAATCTGACTTACCGGAAATACCCGGGTAATTATTTATCTTAAGGTGAATAATCTACGCTCTGAAATCGGTCCCATTTTTCCATATTGGATTTCTTCCAGAATACTACAATGTTTTTTTCATGAAAAATTCCCATCGCTCCCAGGCACTTCTGAATTATTTAAGTGAAAAAACCCCCCTAATTTGACCCACTCTCACTAATAATTATTATTTACATATTTCAATCGGCATTTGTGGGCACGGAAACAGAGATTATAACTTATTATTTAGTATGAATACACGTATACTATTGCTTGGGAATCAGAACCACTGCTTCATTTTTTGTAGCAAAAGATTAGCAGTTAATAGATGGTACCCAATGGTTTATTAGCGAAAGGATAACGCCTCTTATGGCAGTTACACTTTCAAGGTGGTTTTTAAGTCGTATTTCCGTGCTGAGGAAAATAATACGTAATAAAACCACACCCTATATTTTGTATCTCTTCGATCGAAGGTGTCTTATTTTTCGTCTGAAAACCACGGCAGCATACTTTTCTGTATGCTATACGTAGGCCTTCCCAAGAGGTGAAATACAGCGCGTTTGTTTGTTGTAAAATGGTAATTATGTGTGGTGTTCCAATCTAAAATATTCCCAGAAATTACATCTAAACGACATAAATTAATTTCATCTGGATTATATTACCGGCTCTTATCATTATTTTGTTAATTTTTCAAAGTCTATACTCGACTCGTCATTCCACAAGAATGGTTTAAAAGCATTATTTTGATAACTGAGTAATTTCAAACGAAAAATTTTCACGAGGAACTTAGATCGCAATTGAATGAATGTTTAATTAGATTGATTGTTAGAGTTCTCCCAGAAAAAGCAGCGCTCTGTCGCAAAATATAAAATTGTCATCTCGCCTTTATCTATCCACTTCCCTCCTTCCGGGAGAGGATTTGTTACCAGGTTCTCGTTTCGTAAAGGTTTGAGCCAATTTACAATTCGTCTGGAAACAGTCATAAATGTAATACAATTCATCATGCTAACTATATACTGTGAGGCGTCCGTGTGGGGATAAATGTATTGAAATCAGTTGGCCATATACCTATATACGTGTAAGGGCCAGCCACATGAATTTTCAAATTTGCATCGAGAAACAGGTCCCTTTTGTTAGGAGACGATTTACTTTTACGCTTCTCGCGGGCTCGTGATCAGAAATTTTCCGGTTTCCTGCAGCCCTTTGGTATTTTCCGCCTCGGGCCGGGTGCACCACTCCCCGTCATCCAGCTAGGTCACGAGATTGAGATTTTTGCATGTCGCAAATTTACGATAAATGGGCCATTATGAATATGTTGAAAATACTTCCGTAATTGACGTCATCTTCGACCTGAGGGCACACACTTCGACGACTCACCCCCAGAAAAACCAGGTCAATGCAGCATCTTCGCCAGGGAGGGGAGTCGAAGGCGGCAACTTCGGGTTAACCAGAGAGAGAGAAGGGGCGTTACGGGCGCAACGGACTGCCCTGCCCTGTATAAAACACTGTAACATCTTTTACAGGTTTGATTTGTGGTAATGCATGCTTAAAGATTTACATTTGTACTAATGTGTAAATGAGAGTGACACTTTGATACTGGTTCGCATCTTCTAACGAATCATATAAAGGAGGATAGGTAGAGTAGTTCGTAGTCTCTTGTATGCGTGTTATACGTCTTTATAATTGACAAAATTGATCCTGCATGAATGAATTATTGAACGTGTTTGCATGAAAGTTGTTGTACTGTTTTAGTACTAAAGAATTGTGCACGTGTTAATTATTGATAAAGAATATTACAAAAATACATACTATTAGAACAGTGCTACTATTATTCATTTGTTAACATTATTTAATAAAGGTAAGATCCTCCGAAGTTCAAAGATCCGTCTCTAGAGGTTCCACTTTAGTTTATGATTAATTAACATTCAATTAAGATACACTAGGATTTGCTATTGCCCATTTATTTAATTTAGTTTTCAACAAAAACTTTTTCAAGTTAAAACTTTAACTGGTTCAATAAATAATGACATTTAAATCATTATAATTATGATGATATGTTAATAATTATGGTTATTAGAATGGATGCCTGGTGTGTACTCACCCCCTGCCACATGCCCTTGCAGCTGCATGCAGGGCATCATTGGTAATTCAATCCGGAGGTTGGTTTACTGCAGCCAAGGCTGCATTTTCTAGGGATGTATTCATGTGGTGTTTTCGCCATCGCCTTGCACATCGCAGTGCTGAGACCGATTCCGTGAACTCCACTCTCGCCCTCAGCTGTGGCAGTTGATACCAGACCGATCATTATGACCTGCGCCATTATAGCCTTCTGATGAAACTGCTGCCTTCCACCAGAGGGTGCGTGTATAGAAGTTGTAGACGCTGGCCTCGAAATTAGGTGCAAATTCAAGCCGAGAAAATTATTGTCATCTCCATGGCTCGCATCCGTGACTCTCAGATCCCCAGCACTCTACCCCTAGGCGATATACCCTAAGCTACCGCCTAGCGGAGGTCGCTTAGGGTATATCGTAGGTATAAATAATATGATATCGGAGATATCCGTATGTAATCATGATAGAAACGACTGAATCAGTTGCAAATTTTATCATAGAAAATCGGAAATTACATACGGATTTTCTTTACAGAAATGACAAGTATACGATAAAAAGAAATAAGAGAAATTTATACTTTCTTTAACTGTTTATTTGCACTTACATGTTCACAGTGCCGAACATGAGAAAACGTTAAAATGGTCAACCGTAGACCAAATAGCGAGGAGGAAAAAAATAAAGAGTTTTCGCCCGATCCTTTTCAAGTAATGAGAAACAACCGTAACGTTCTCTGTAGTTCAGTCCGCCCGTCGAAACTTCTTTTTAAGCGTGACGTCGGCCTTGTACTCGAGCGGTGCCTATAGAGTTCAAGAGCAGCAAGGTCTTATCCAAGCCGTCTCTTTTATCTCACCGCGGCGCTCATACACGAAGGGGAATCAATTTCCCGTCCTAAGGATTAGAGAACAAGACGTTTCACCCCAACGCGGTTGATTTGATCTTTAAGTGGACGGAAAATGTGCGTGAGGCATGAGCAATGACAAGGGACTACTTTTTCCGAGAACGACATACGTGAGCTGGAAACGTAATTAAAACACCTTTAGATCCTTTTTTTTCCTCCACCCGTGAGTTACCTTGGAAATACTAACGCACCACTCACGTCTGAATTATTTTACTCGTGAATCACCAATTGGATGTGTTACCATTGAAAAACCGCGTGCATCTTCTCGTCGTCTTTTATTTCTACAAGCTACTGCCCCACCGCGGTGGGAATGAATCATCGCGGGAAAACTACTCGACTTTATTTTTTCGCCGATTCAGCGGGCTTTTTACGGTCAACCTGAGATCATTCCGGGGTCTACTGCGAGTACCAGTTGTGACAGGAATGACACAGGTTGGCGACCTTTCCGAGAGATAATCTGGTGGGGCCAAGGAATGCATATTCCAGTGAAAGGATTGCCTGGTTTCTGCCTCATTTGGCTTGCTTACCTTCCCGAGAGACCATTTATGTGGATTAGTGTTCGGGAGAAATTGGGATTCATTGCATTTCCACCTCTAATGACGACCCCCGTGGCTCGTTCGCCCATAATCCGAACACATTCCCTCCAGCCTTGATTTTAAAAGAATGACTGAGGTCACTTTTCACTTGTGAAACTCCACTTGCGACGATTCGAGGGTTCAAATAAGTATTTCCGGGTGGATGTCAACATATATTTCGTGCAAAGGTCTGAAAATGTTTTCATGACGCACTTTCAAAGAATTTCACTAGTCCATTCATTTGGAATATGCATTATGGGTTGATTAACTGCATCCGTCAAATCTTCGCCTCGCAATTTCTTCAAAAATTTCAATTTCAAATTCATGCTATGATGCGACATCATATTACCACAGACATTCAAATACAGAAGTACCGAGATAGAAATGCGAAATGGGAGTAGAAACCGGTTTTTACAAACAGAAAAAATTCTTGGTATTAGATTGTTTAGAACAATTTGTAATTTTAATTAGTAATCGTAATTTGTAATTTTAGACTAAGATTCTACGGTATTCTTCTTTCCCTTCCTGCTTTGGCCCGATAATTTGTTCGCATAACGGACTACATTTTTGATAAGCTACTTTTGATTGTCTTTTACTCATACTTACTTTGATTGTCAGTTTGCATGCTTTACTATTAGGTTTTTCCAAAAAACAATGCAAAATATTTTTTAATTTTTCATTTAACTCATATATCACCGCTCTCATGAATATTCATTTATGTGTCGTTTTGAGTGGTGATGTATGCGTTAAATGAAAACTTTAAATTGCTTTTTTTTATTTTTCCTCTATTCATAAGAAAAAAAACCGAAAAGAGATTCAGTTTTAATACACCAGTTTAAAATACTTTAATTCTATGAAACAATGATCTATGTTCTTGTTTTCACATTGGAAAATGAGCAAACATTTAGGTACATATATGATTCATGTATATACGTACATTGTTGGAAACCGAAATAAATTGGCATACGTAGGTAAAAGTAGGCACTGCGTAGATTTAACTCAACTCAATTTTAAATTACAAAATTTCGACTTCAGTTAAATGAGACCTTGTTATGATTTTCTACGAAACTTGGCGTTAAAAGCTTTTGAACAGAATCAACTATTAGCTTGACACAAAGGAAGACCTCACCGTACTTCCAACTCTTATGTTATTGCATGGCCCGAAAGCAGCAATTTTGGGTTTTCTTACTTTAAATCAAATTCAATGTCTAATGTGTTAGGATTGCTTGTAGTGTCCCTTATATTAATTCTATTTCCGTCAACACTTATATTACCTAGTGTTAATAACATGCAAATTATACCACGAAAAAACTTTGTTCTTAGTCTGTCCACATTCCCTTTATTTTCAACATCATCGCCTGAAACTCGGGTGGTGAAAACAAAAGTAATGTGGGATAACTAAATAAGTATAACGTTTTATTTCATGATAAGACTTTTCAACAAAGTTACTCTGGAGACAGTCAACTTTATCAAAGTGTACTACTTTTAATCTTGTGACGACTCTTCGTTGAATATTTGAAAGTTTTTAGTTCCAGAATAATCTCACGGCTGCCTTGCAGTGAAAGAGTGCATAAACTATTTCCAAAACAAATGTGTAATATTGCAATTTCCTAGAGTAGTGATACATGAGATTTAAAATTTAATTCTACTACTTTCGTACAAGAGAATTCACAAATGTACAACATTATGAATCTAGATCCATAAAATTTTCCTTACTTTGTAAAGAATATATTTATTCCGGAGGTAACTTAACAGCGATTTTCACTTGCAGTATTATTTCTCACTGGTCAGAGACGATGCATACCTAAATAAACTTATTAAAAAGCGTTTGGGTGCTATTCATTCCCTCTCAAAGAAAATGATGGTTACCAACGCGAAAATACTATTCTAAAGACTATCCAAAGCAGTGCCGATTATGAAAACCCATTCCATATGGAGTAAACGATATTCTTTCATAACAATAGCTGCTTTGATGTAAAAGACGTGCGGCAAAGAGATATTCAAAATAGAAATAAAAACTCATGTATTACCGCTTTAATTTTTGATGCTAGCCGATCTCATATATTATTGATGGACTATTACCTCTTTATGCCATGAGAACCTCTTATTTCGAAAATTCATAATCGATTTTTGACTTAGAAGGCACCCAAAAAGGCTTGAAGGCATGGGGACATTGACAAAAGATCCTTCGAAATTCGGCCTAATAACGAATTCCGAATTTACATTATAAATCGGGAATGATAATGTCTACCAACTTTCTGGAAACTTGTACGAATAAATAAATGCGAGACTAAAGATAAACAGCACTTACTTTGAAGTATTCCGACTTAAATTGCATGCTCCACGAGGTTCATGACATCAGGGTTAGCCTGTTGGGTAGCGTGATCACCGGCTAACTCGAAGGTCGCGGGTTCGAGTCTCGCTCAGGGCATGGGTGTTGTGTTTGTCCAGGTGCTTTTTCTATGACTTGAAAAGGTGCGAAATGACCATAGCCGTTTAAGGATCCTTCAAACAAAAATACTACTACTACGAGGTCCAAATATTTCTTACATTTCATTCATCAATTTCATGGGAGGAGACCAGGGCACAGGATTGAATTGCTTTTAATGGGATTAAACTTAGAACTTTAAAAAAATTCTCGGTGGTACTTCGAAGGGAAGGAAACAGGGAGATTTCGATGATTCCTCTGCGCGGAATTTTTTTTCATTATGATCTTGATTCAGGATTTGAGACAAATTTGAAAGGTTCTGGATGTGAAGTGGGAGTTGGTCCCGGGGTCCCCTTTACCTCCGAAACAAATTTACATACGACATTAGTCCATCGCCGTCGAAGGAGTATCTGCCGCCTCTCCTCCTATATCGGCCGGGGAGCACCCCCTCTCTCTCGGCTACCCCCACCCCCGGATGCGAGCGGCGACGCTCACGATAAAACATCGCACCTCTCTCTCTCTCTTTCCC
>WURS02078181.1:0-10261 GCA_011762765.2 Rhinocypha anisoptera | reverse complement strand
TGAGGGGACAATCGATAACCGTTCACTCTGTCTGTTCTCGATATACGTTGTTCGCTTTAGCTGTATGGAGTTGCGTTTTGTTAAGAATGAAATAATTTTACTGTTGCTTCGAGGAAGGACATTTTCACCTAGTATTTAGGTACCTCTGCTGTGATTATTTAGGTAAGCATTTTTCGAAGATTCGTAATGGCCGTCCAAGTCTACTTACACGTAAACACAACTGACCCCTGGCTTCACTTTTGACAACTCGTATTTCTAAATTAATTATTCTGGAATCGGTTACATATTCACTAAAATCCTTGCGCTTCATGATAAGGGCGAAGAAACATGTGATTATAATAGTATTTTGTAGATTAAAAGCGCAGAGCTTCTATGTCCAAGACACTCGGCTTTGTTTTTACATTAAAATTACACAAATGTATATAATTATGGGTTTATTCTTTTGCAATGCTGCCATTGTGCACAGAATATTCAATTTTGATTGCAGTCTACTTTTTAGGTGTTATCATGTGTTGGTATTACTTAAATGAGGTAACTGGCGAAAAAAATTCAAAGTAAGTTATTAAAAAAATGGTAATTAAAAGTATTGGATCTCTTTACAGTTATGGAAAGATTCAGCAGCGTGAAACCTGCCCATGATTGTTTGCTATTCTTGGTTTAGAGTTTGTAGGAAAGCAACTCCAAGCTCTGTGTGGGAACTACTGTTCCTTTTAGCTTAACCTTCTAACTCTGTCCTGAGAACTCTTTAGCCAAATACTGTGGAAAATTACTATCTTTTGTTCTTTACAAAGCCATGTATAAATTTATCATGTCAGAGTTATAAATAGTCCTAAGGCATTCTAGGAACTTTACTGAAATTATATATATTTCTCTAGCTTTATTTTTGTGAGTGTGTTTTAATTTTACATACCTCTTTGTTTTTTTAGGTTAAGGATGGCATGTCTATATACAGAATATGGTCTTAATGTAGATAGAATTATACAATTGGAGACTATGGTTGAATTAATCTCAAAGGTAATGGCTAATATGTTTTAAAATTTTGGCAAATAAGTTATTTTTATATATTCTAATAATGATGCGGTAAACCTTTAAAAAATTGCTGATGCCTACTTAAACTAACCCTTAAATTAAAATATGTAGTGGTTATGTTGGTGGAGTGGTTGTAACTTTAGTGCAACCATGGCAGAAGAATTAATTCGTTTGCTCCTCCAAGTTTTTTCACTCTTCATTACTTTCAACATCAATACCTTACTCTTAAGAATATGATGTATCCAAAAGAGTATTTTTGGAATGCAAAATTTATACTGTTTTTATAAGGTCCATTCGATGATTAAAAATATCTCTAAGTCAAACATTTTACGAGAAAGTCATTGTGACCATGGTCTAATAAATGGACATTTTCTACTATTTATTTATATATTATCAATTACCCAAAAACAGCATCAATTGATCAATTACAGTGAAACATCCATGGCGTAATGATGATTGAAAAATACACCTTGTCAGGATTCGAAATCTGGGTTGGCTAATGAGGACATAACCTCAATACCATCGTGGGATTTGATTCCTCACCAGCCTAATTTATTTTTGGGATTGTATTAAGGTGTTGATCTGCAATATGATTTCTCTCCATGGATGTAGTGGAGACATGATTGACTATGGCATAATATTTCATTAAAAAATATGTCGAAATATGGATTCCATATTTCAACATGATATATTTATATTTCCCTGTTCATTTATGATTAATTTGATATCAAACAGTAAGTATTGGGTCTAATGTTTAGAGAAATGTAAAGAAAATTAGTTTCTTCATTGAAGTGACCTCCATCTTATTTTCAAACTCCAATGTGGCTGACAGAGTTAAACATTCTTCACATGTATAGGGTACTGAGTAAAACATTCTTCACATGTTTAGGGTACAGGGTATAAAAATACTGCAATGTGTAGTTTTCCCCCACAAATGACCGGCATGGAACAATGTGACTGCCACAGCTTAGGGGTTAATCTCTGACATACTTGAATTATTCCACATGATATTTTCCAGCTATAGCTGCAAGGCTATGGGGATCTCATAAAAAGAAATTTATGAGTCCTTAAATTTTTCTTTCCAGTCTTTAAGATACAATATTTCTTCTTTTTACAAAAGAAAAAATCAGCATATTAAAGGTTAACATCTAGTAGTGTTATCACCTGAAGGTAATGGATTAATCTTAATGCATTTTTGAATGACTGTTAGCCTGAAAGTATGTAACTTTCATAAAAATAATGATATCAGGCTTCACTTCATGGAACTTGTAAACATCCATGTTTGGAATAATATGTATATTGTACTTATCCACAGAAATACTCTGGAAAAGTACAATATACATATTATTCCAAACATGGATATTTACTTTCATCCTCAGGAAAAAAATTATGTAATGCCTTTTCAAAATATTACATTATTCCTGTTATTTTGGGTCCACCCTTGTAAATAGTGTGTTAAGAAATTTTCGGTCCATGGTCTTCTTCTTCTTGGGTGGATCTGACCTTGGAAAACTTTTAATTGTACTGCTCCCTCCACCCACATTGTTCGTTCTGGTGCATCCTCCCTCAATTGTTCGTATGTTCCTCCTATCTTAATGTTTGTCAACAGATTATGTGTCCATTCTCCTCCACCACTCTATTTCCCCCTCAATATTTCCCTCTAATGATCTTTTCTTCAGACAGTAGTTTCTTGAAATATACCCCATACTGTTCCCTTTCTTCTTTCTTATAACCTTCTTTCATTTATTCCCTCTCCAAAACTTCTTCATTTTTCCTTCACCTTTTTTGTCCAGAAAATCTTTTCCATTCTTCTCCATAGGCGTACATTTCAAATCATTCTCATCTCTTTCTCATAATCGTCCAGGTTTCACCTTCATGTAATACCACACTTCAAATAAAGCCTTTCGCAAATCTTTTCCTTAGTGATATATGTACTAATTTTCTTGGATGTTATTAGCTGTTTCACTTATTGATTTTTTATTTCCCTGGGCGATTATACTTTATTTCCTCTGTGTCCTTTCCATGTGATCAGACTACAAGATAATTGAGGGATGAAAGTCACTCCAGTTTTTCTCCGTAAATGGAGAAAAACTGGAGCAAGAATTGTATTTAGGAAGGATAATTTTTAGCTGTGACTGATACCGCCCAGCGTAAACATATATAGGCGGAATACCTATATGATAATGACCAATGGCATTGAATATTATTTTAGAATATTTGTTTGGATATTTTTCTGTATTTTTTAACATAATAAACCTTCATTATTTTTATTGATATTTGTTTAAAACTCTTTCTTTCATGATCAATTTTGCCAAAATGGAGTAAATTTGTAGGTAATGAATGTAAAGTTGTGAGTCGTCCCCAGTGTAAAGAAACTTGTTTTTCCAGCGGGAGCCCTTAAAGAATGAAATAAGGTGGAGAAGTAAGCAAAAAATAATTTTTTCTCCTCAAGATCATAAACTGATTTTTAAATATCCATTAAAGGCAAATAATAATGACATTTTCCACAGATTTAATTATGCTACCACATGCATTTAAATGCACGATACTCCATTCACAGGTACATATTCATGGTGAAACGTGTCATAAAATAATGAAATCTGTGGAGAAGTACATTATCAATTATATGTTATGGATTTCGAGAAACTTTAATTAAGTAAAACCTGAAACAATTAAGTCAACTTTTATATTAATACAAGGATTTGTTTCCTGGTATCCTTATTAGGGTGGTAAATTATAATCAAGTTTCTTTTTTCACTATGGTGTTATTCAAGTGTATAATAAACATTTTGTATCCAGGTACGCCCTTGGTTCCTCAAACATACTACCTATCATGCCCAAATTTCAATAGATACAACTTTTTTCTTTCAAAATGATCAAGTTTTTTACTGTAATTGCACACAAATGGCAAATAACGAAATCTTTTCAGTATCTAAACATGACTATTTAATTGTTTATTATATATTACTGATATACTTTGGCTTTCTTCCTATCTAACATGGATTTCATTACTCAATCTGGAATTTCCATTAAGAGAATGACCTCCAATCATTCAATTGCCTCTTTACTGTGTGTTCAATAAAAAAAAACTCATATTATTATCACCTGTATTATCTTTCTCATCTACATTATACGTGTAGGCATATGTCGATACAGCTTGCAACAACCTACGTATGTTGCTTTTGAATGGAATTAAAAATAAATTAAACATAGATACCTAAAATTCCACCTTAATAGGGCTTTTGTTATTTTCCTGCAGATGTAAATCCAGTCCATTAAACTTTACACATAGTTATGATTAGAGATGGGTCGAATCCAGTTTTTAGCAAATCCAAATCTTAACTTTCCATATAATCTCAAAATAAAAACTCTAAAGAGTTTACTTTTCCCTGGAATACCAAATATAAATTCAAATCCAAATATTTATTTCACTAAAATCTTAAATTATATTTGGGTCCAGATTTTACAAAGAGGATTCAATTATAAATTGTGACTATAAGTATGAAAAATATTTTTACTATGAATCTGCAGAGTTTATTCTTGCTTCTTAAGATGAAAGAATTTCACATTGTTGAGCCTGAAACCATCTCTGACAACACTATATTTTATCCTGCTGTACTTCACTGCTGATGTAGTTTCCTGGGGGGTTATTCCGTAGCTCCGGAGAGAAGAGCTAGAGCTATTTCCCAAAATTAGCTCCACACCTTATTCTGTAACATGCCAGAGCTACGTCATCAGCTGGAGATTTCTTCCTAGCACCAGAAGTTTGAACAGGTATGAAAAATTCATAAAGCAAAGTGAAAAGGCAGTCACTTCGGTGACGTAATTTTCTTGGCCAATGAAAACGTCGTACATAATAATATCCCACGAAAAATAAACAGTTATGTTTTTGGTACGTTCAGCTAATAGTAATTGAAGTAGATTGCAAGGAGTTTAACCGTAGCTGATTTTGGTGGAAAAATGTAAGTTTTTAACGTCTGTTGGGGTTAAACACAGTGTGTTGTTAAGGTGTATGATGCATATGTGATTCCTAATTCCGACAATTATCAAGAATGACAGTAACTCGCATTAAAATACTATATCATAATTATTGCTTCTCGTTGGAGAATACTTATTTAGGGAAGGTTCTGCGAGAAAGGGCAGGCTAATCAAGTCCCAACTGAAAATAATGGTTAATTTCAGGAGTGAAAACATTTACTTTGCCCGGGGGAAATTCGAAGGCAGTCAAGGGAAGGAGTTAATCGCAAAAAAGTGGGACACTTTGAGTGATTTACTCGATTCCCAAGGGCCCCCAAAGAATCCAGAACTTTGAAAGAGAGTAAGTGCTTTACATTATATTGTAAAATGTCATTCAAAGAATAAAAATATACAATTTATTTTTTATCTTAAGTCATGGAAAGACCTATGTGTTAAAACACGGGCGAAGAAGGCTAAGTTGCTGCAGGAAAGCTCGGCAACAGGGAATGTGGAGGTATTAATATTAAATATGTAATAATTTTACCTCATTTTGACAATACTTCATTCAATTATAGGGTTCCACACCTCCTCTCTCTCATTTAGAGGAGACGATCCTAAATATTATAGGGTTAGAATCGTGCCAAGCCCTCGGGCAAACAACACCTTATACCCAGCCAATGGATGTAAGTCTTTTTGTCACAAAGTGTATGTCATTCCTCTTCGATAATTTCACGTTTTCCAACGTTTGTCCTATTGTTTAGATTCCCTGTGGCAGTGCAGATGCTGCAATAATTGAAGATGTAGAGGTTTGAAACATGAATAATTTCTAAAAATGAGATCACATTATGATAGTGGTAGAAGCAATCTTATTCCTTGGGATAACAGCTGTTTACTATGAAGTTATTGCGTGTTTATCTCCCCATTCATATGTGAAGAAGTAGAGCAGCACAATATCGATATATTGGGTGATTTAATTATTAATGTACAAACAAATAGTTATTTCCCATAGTATAAATGTGTGAAGCACTGAAATAGTTTAATCTCCAATAGGATTTCCGTAATAGCTTATCTCCTGCTTTTCTAGTGTTTGTGCTTAAAAATATTATAATTGATGCTTATAACAGCTCATTGGTAACCCCTCATTTCATTTATTATTTTCAGAAGGAACACCTCTACAGCAATGTAAGTTCCAATTATCATTGTGGTGCATTTCTGTATCAGTTATGGAAGTAGTTTGCATCGAATCTCAAATATGTTTGTGCAGTGTTACAGATGACATGAGTATGTGCTGATTACAAAATGTTTGAGAATCTCTGTAGAATCAAGTGATAGGTTTTACTTCAGAATCTGTTGTAATTACTTTGAAATTACATTTACTTACATGTACTTTCATTTATACATGTCAAGAAGAGAAATCTTCATGGGAAATAGGATATGTAGGTGATCTTATAATATTCCTTATAATCAGTCTTTGTCCTACAGTGTTGCACCTGCCCTTCTCTGCAACCTTCTTGTAATTTCAATTGCATGTCTTGGTACAATATTGTCCTAGTAATGCTCTTTTTCATGGTGTAGTTTCTCAGTTGCCTTCTCGTGGTGTATCTGCCAGACTAGACAAGACACTGGGAAAATTGGAAGAGTCTGATGGAAAATACCAGAAGACTGTTGAGGTAAAGTCTCAATTTCTTTGCTAAGAATCTACTACATTAGAGTGACACATATGAGCACACAAACATGTTTTTGAATCATTTCTTTGCAAATATAACACAATCTAACACTATAAATTTCATTTTTCCCAGGGATTTGCTGCCTCTGAAGCCTCAATGGCTGAGAGCCTTCAAAAAATTACTGCCATACTGGTGAAAATGGAGGGCAACCAGCAACTAATTATTGAAGCCCTGAACAGGAGGGCAGATAATATGTTCATGCCACCACTTGATTGTAAGTTAGAATGAGATTTCAACAACGTCCCCCAGCAATGGTGCTTATATGTCAGGTGTAAGCCATGACCCTTTTCTTTTTCAGAATTTGATTGTGTCCCGCAATTGTTACTTTGCTTTGTTGTTTGATTTTTCCTTTTTTTCTCCACTGCATGAGTTATTAGATGCAGCCATGAACATAATTTTTTATCTTTTAATTTTTCTCTATTATTTACTTATGAAGCTTAAGTACAGTATCATTTTCATTAAGAGGAAAAATTTATTTTTGTTATGCAAAGAAGAAATTATATTCCTTATTTTTTCCATTGCATTTAACCGATAATTCATTTCATGTTAGCTATGATTTCCTTGAGTTTGTATTTATGATTTTGGGGTTTCCAGGGTGTGTGGTAGGGATCAGCATCCACCTACCTCCATTGAACAGTCGCATCTTATTTCATTAAGGTGGTTCAGGGGGATAGGGTCCCACCTCACACTCTGTTCTCACTAGGTGCCTCCACGTGGCTCACCCTGGGAAACTGTGTCGACTCACAGGCTAAACCTAGTTGAGAGAAAGCTCTTGTAATGTTTTTTCATAATAAAAGGTAATGATTTCCGTTAAAGTTATATCTTTATTATGTGAACTAGAAGGTACACACCCAATTTCACAAAAGGTATTTAAATATTAAAAATCTAAGAAAATCATGCTTGAATTCTTGAAACTAATTTTTTTGGCATTAAACGTCCGTTAGTAGTAGGTTCCCTTCCATAGGAAGCTATCATTGGTTTGCTTCATAGGTAATATAGCTGAAAAGAGGAAAAGGAAATTGTAATTTATGGAGAAATTCAAGTATTATATAATGTGTGTACATTGAAAAACAATTCCATTCAGCTGCAGCTGCAAATAATTTTCCATGTATTTAGTTCATTTTTTAAATATTACAAAATAATAAGTTTAAATTATCATTGGTACTTTTCTATTGACTTTGAATTTAGTTTATTTCCAAAGACAGTATTTCCATCTCAATTAAAGATGCCAAATGAAAAGGAATTGATGTTGATGATTGTCTCTTTCAAACAAGGCTGATCCTACATGGATCGGAATACTTTCTCTTCTTGGAATGAATGTGTAGAACATTCCATTGGTGGCCACACATCATATTTAAATGCAAATCATGCAAAATACTTACGCTTGTTGGACTGGATAGCCTGAAAAGTTTAAGCCCGAAAGACAGCATTTCCATCTCAATTAAAGATGCCAAATGAAAAGGAATTCGGTAGCTGGTAGAGGACATAAAAGATCCACCGTTTTGGTATGCTGGAAGCTGTCAAAAAAGCAGTGGTGTCTGACAGAGATCCCCATTGACGCCTTCCTAGAACCATACCGTGACTGATAGAAACGTTGGGGATGGTGTTTCAATGCACAAGGGTGCTATTCTGAAGAACTTTAGTCTTTTGAACTTTTATCTGTAATAATTTTTTTTCCCGGATTTATTCAACTTATTTTTTGGGACAGACCCTTTAGATATGAGTTGTATACATATCTATCCACACATGAAAAGTGTGGTCACTTATGATTTTTAAAAAATTATAAAAATGAAATTTAGCAGCCCCCACACATTTCTCTAAAATTTTTAATGCCAATTTTCCCTAAAATTATCATAGTTTTGAGCCATAGTAAAAGTCCAGGCCATAGTGGTATGGTACTTCATACTATTCTAAAAAAGTAGGTTAATTTATAGTTGCGAACTGCAAATTCTGAAAGAAAATTTTTTCTTCCATGATTGCAGTCTAGAATATATATAATTTATGGTTATATTAAAAAAAATGTGAAAGTAACAGTATTTTGAGTGCATTTTCTTCATTTGTCTTTATTTACAAGGCTTGTCTGGAGAGTAAGTACTGTTTCATTCTACAGCCACCACAATGCTAGTGTCGCAGTTCTGCACATGCATACTCATCTCTGTGGTTCACTGTCTTACAATCGACGCCATTACAGCCTGATTGTGTTGTGTTAACATTAGTTAGTGATCATTTAAAATGTTTAAGACAATATCTGATCCTGCAGAACGTGAAATGAGTTCTGTAATACGTTTTTCAATGCAAAGAATGTTAAGCCAGCTGAAATTATCATCAAATTGTACAGATTTATGGTGAAAGTGTAATGACTGATGTGATGGTGAGAAAGTGGGTTAGAAAATTCAATGATGGACGAACCAGTGTTTACGACGAAGCTCGGAGTGGGTGTCCATCTGTGGTCAATGATGATTTCTTGGTTGAAAGAGTGAATGAGAAGTGCTGTGTTCTGGGACATAAAGGGTATTCTGCTTGTTGAGTTCTTCCCCAAAGGAGAAACCATTAATGCGGTATGATACTGTGAAACATTGAGAAAACTTAGGCATGCTATTCAAAACAAAAAGAATGGAATGCTTAGTCAAGGCATTGTGTTGCTTCATGACAACGAACATCCCCATTCCGCTGGTGTCACTCAAGACATTATTCAGCAATTCGGTTGGGAGCAGTTCGATCACCCACCTTACAGCCCTGATCTTGCACCTTCTGACTATCACTTATTCTTGAATTTGAAGCGTGATTTTGGAGGAAGGCACTTAAACAATGATGACGACACAAAGAACAGACGACAGAAAGAAGAAGTGTTCAGCAGTGGCTGCCTTCCCTGGCGGCATCCTTCTATAAAGAGGGCATAGAAAAGTTGGTTGGTTTCTATTGTGACAAATGTTTAAACAATGGTGGCAAATATGTAGAAAAATAGTGCAAGATATGCTCTTTCATGTAAAAATAAATCTTGCCTTGAAAAAATGTTTTTATGAGATTTTTCCCAAATGGTACTTTCTTTCCAGACAAACCTCACAATTTTTTTTATAAAAACAGATTTTAATAAATTATGTATGTGTATGATGTATGCCTGCACATGCAAACACATATATATGTATGTGTCTGCATGTACAAATGTGTATGTATATATATATACACACATGCACATACTTATATATTGGTGAGACTCAAATACACAGACACACTAAAATACATTTAAACTTACTTGTTTTTTTTAATTTTTTATAACAGTAATAATTAGTATAATTTATATCCTATGATATTTTCTTTTCTAAAATATCTCAATTTATTTTCATGAAATACTGTAACTATGACAAGGGGTTAGGTGGAAGAAGGGACTGTTTAGTCTCGATCTCACCCCAATAAAGATGCTAGTAGTAATTAGGTTTTTGTTGGGTGCGTCAACGGCTAAGGTCATTTTGTACCTCGTCAGCTAATCCGATAAATAACATTAAATAAAAGACTGCCAAATTAGACACAGAACTTGATTAAAGAATAAT
>WURS02078170.1:0-10262 GCA_011762765.2 Rhinocypha anisoptera | reverse complement strand
GTCCGAAATAATTCCTGTGAGTGTCCTTTTTATTTGTGTCTCTGTTATCAACTATATCTGTTTATTTGTTTATATGTATATATATATATATTTTTTTTTTCACTACATGTAAGAGAGCGAGTATATAGTAAATTGGTATAAAAATTCGAGTGATTGGTATAAAAATATGAGTGAATTTTTCACATAAATAACTTACAATTTTCGTCATTTTCAATGACGTGCTATTCTTGAGCGGCTTCAAACACCAAGGGAGCATCAGCGAGTCATCCGTAGCAACTGTGAATACAAATCCGATAGAAACGTACGACAATAATAATAATAATAGATACAAACAATAATGAAAAACGGCAAAAATATTGATAGATGCAAACAAGAATAAAAAATAAGAAATCATACCGTTTACCCAGGGCATATTCAACTTTAAATACTCTTATCTCAATTTTTCATGCATTAGTGAACGATTGGAACTTACACTAGGAAAAATTTTCATTTTCCCGTTACTTTACACGTCAAAAATGAACATCATCGGATTCAAGCTCGGGCCACTCTTTTGAGGCCTTCGATTTTGTTTCATAATCAGCCAATCAATGGCCACATTCTGTGAAAATTTCAGACCGACAGCTTGAGGAAAATTACCCGGGTATTGTGTCAATGTGTGGCACAACAGACAATGAGTGAGTGTTTCACATATTAGATATATTTTCCAAATCGTATAATTAAGTGCCGTATTTGAAAAGAGTCGTATGGAAATCTCAACGGAATGTCTTTGAAACCCGAGTGTGCATATTAAGAATAAAAAATTTGTGGTGTAAGCTTTTAGTTCTACTCCTACTTGTACGCATTATCCTCCAAGCCGCCGCAAGAGCGTGTGGCAGGGGGGGAGCTACCACCAGATGGTCCGACATGCACTGCTAAATGCAAATGTTAAGCGACATATATCTCACACGGAACGAAACCACTCGCATGAAAAACAAAGTAGCAGAACATTATCCAAGTCATGTGGGACAATGTTACATTTCTAACTACAAACTTTCATGAAAACAACAACGAATGCCGTCGCAATATGCAAGGTACAAACGGGAGCTATTCTCCTTCTAAATAATCAACATACGTTCACGCATGGCTAACTCCTTTACCTGTGGGGACAATTATAGACCCTAATGGGGCTGGGGGGAGATAAGGAGGAAGGGTAGTTAGGGGGTTGAGATTATGTGAGTGGCTGGGAGATAAGGGGGGTCATGCAATGAGCGCCAATGACTTTTTTTTAGAAAGTTTCACAATCGGGACTGGTGAATTTTAACCCAACGGACGAAACCATTGGAAATTTTGAATCCGGTGAACGACCAGTTTGGACCGCATAAGTCGCTACACTGCTACTCTACCACAAAAACACATTGCAAATTCAGCCGCTTTACTACCATTCGATCTAAATCTAGGACATCTAAGTATACTCAACACCAGTAAGACGCATGCCAGCGCACGCGGTCGGGGGCGCTGTTCTGGTTATATATTTCGTTTTGGTAGTATATAACAGGCACATTTGGTTTGTTTCAGTTGCTTCGGTTATGTTATCACGTAGAAAGTTCTAGGAATAAAAAGTAAACTTCTTTGGAGGCTTAAGTTAAAAATGAGTATACATCCTAGTGAAAAATGTGCCATAAACTTTGTGAAGAAAAAACATTAAGGCCGAAAGTCACGTGGGTCCTTGAAATTAAGAACACTCGGCACGCATCACCTACACCTGGACAACCCCTTACGTATGTGACTTGGGTTTAAATTATTTGGGTGACAGGCGGAAGAAAATTCGTTGGTTAGCAGCATGCTCGTTGGCAAAGGTCTGGGGTTCGTGTCCTGTCTCCGTTATGCGAGTCGTTTACGTTCGTCAAGGAATTTCTATTCTATCCGAAGACGTGCTAAATGGCAACAAGCTTACGCACTCTTGTTAAAAACGCACTACACGGAGAGTAACGATCCCTGAAATATCCATTCCCCTTAACTCCATTCCCCTCACCAATTTCTTCCTTCATCTAATTAACTCTGGAGTTTACCAATCTAAACGCGTATCTGTCATAGCGTGGGAAGCTACCATGTTTTTACGTAGAGAAGGTGGATTCTTGTCAGCTCCCCGCACCGAGTGAAATCGAAGCACGACTCAAGGCAATCTTCTCTCGACTTTTGATTATCAGAGTCGTGGAGGGGCGAAGGGCGAGGAGTCTTCGGTCGAAGAGTCTGCGGGGACGGAGGACTTGGGTCGGTGGAAGGGCCGAGGATGAATCCTTTGGAGGAAACGGGAGAGGGACCCCACCCACGCACACTCTCGTGATTTAAAGGGGAAATTCCACCGGGGAAATACTAACCTGGAAATGGAGTGGGCTCATGTAAAAACTTGAGAATATTCCTATCATTTAAAGGTGACATCGATATGTAGTCATCGCTCATTTTCTTGATTGAACAATATATATGCCAATGTTATTAAAGGTAGGAAAATTATATTGATGACATGTATATATATATATATTTGCACTAGGAAAATCTTTGTGGCGACGAAGCGCATTTCACATATAAACAAATAAACAGATAAAGTTGAGAACAGAGACACAAATAAAAAGGACACTCACAGGAATTGTTTGGGACTTTTAGGCGGATAGACCACCTTTGAATGCGAAAAAGAGAGTTGACTCTTTTTCGCATTCGAAGGCGGTCCATCCGCCTAAATGTCCCAAACAATTCCTGTGAGTGTTCTTTTTATTTGTGTATCTGTTCTCAACTATATATGTTTATTTGTTTATATATATATATATACATATACAGGAATGACATATTTTTTCGACGTATGGTATTTGCGGCATTTCCAATGAGATGTGCTCTATTACAATTGAATTACAAATTTCCACGTTTCCTTAAAATAATTTACTTAATTTTTGACATAGTATTTTTAGAGACCGGAGCGAACGCGAAATATTAAGAGTTTTCAAGATATTGGCCAAATATTGAGTAATTGACTGCATCCGAGTAATGATTTGAGTGGCTTGGTTACATCGATCTGGAGACATCGCTCCTTTTCTTGATCGAACAATATATACCAATGTTTTTACATGGAGGAGAATTATATTGATGGAGGATATGTATCTATCGGAAGAATCTATTTTTTTTGACTTATGAAATTTACGACATTTGTAATAAGACATGCTGTCATATAATTTTTCACGTGTCTTTCAAATGATTTATTTCATTTTTCACATAGTTTTTAAAAGACCAAAACTATTGTAAAATATTAAGTGTTTTCTTCATATTTCCCAAATATTGAGTAACTGACTATTACATCCGAGTAATGATTTAGAGTGTTTTGGGTACGTCTGGTTGTAGCCATGGCTTCCTTCCTTGATTGAGCAATATGTGCCATTGATTTTAAATGGAGGAGAGTTATATTGATGGTATGTGTAAGAAGCTACCGGTAGGACCTATTTTTTTCGACGCATGATATTTACCGCGTTTGCAATGAGACGTGCTGCTACTCAACTTTTCACGTATCTTTAAAAATATATATTTAATTTTTGACATCAATTTTTAAAGACAAAAACGAACGCGAAATATTAAGTGTTTTCAAGCTATTGGCCAAATATTGTGTAATTGACGACATCCGAGTGAGTTTTGAGTGTTTTAAGCTTTTGGATCGGAGAAATAATATAGAAATGTATAAAGTGGAAATTCCGCATCATGGTATCAGAATGCCAATAAAAAGTAAAAACAAGGTAGATCGCTTGATTCATACCTCGCTCGAGATCTTCGGGACGTTGAAATGAAAAATCTTGGTTGATAATGATGTAATTATAGGCTCCAGAAGAACAAGGTGTTTGGAAGCGAAGTAAAAACGAGACTAAAAAAACACTCGAAAATTTCTGCCGAGAAATCGTACCTTAAACGTTAAAACAAGGTCGGAATATATGTACGAGAGTATGCAAATACTGTGGTCTCTTTGAGATCTCTCCAAAGGTGCTGATTTTTTTTACCTAAAAGCAAGGAGATGATGAGCACATCATCCTCCCCATGATTTTGACGAGTCCAAGTGAAAACGTAATTTCGCAACGACATACTTCCACTTGAAGTCGGGCACGCCATCAAAAAGAGCGGCTATTATTGACTCCATCGGCCGTCTTCACCGGCATACCTCACGGAGCCTTTCCGACTTATGCCGCCAACCTGTGGATGGAATAGGTAGCTGTTGAAATACCAAGGCTCTGACGGCGAGGAGAAAGTGATATTTTCGACACCGGTGCTTGCGTTTCGTGCCACGGGTTGTCAAGGGAATGATTCACGGATATGGTTCCCTACAAAAAGGTCGAGGCTTCGATTTAAATGGCGGGATAGTCACAATGCTACTTCGTGAGATCAGTGTTTTCCTTGGGTGCTTAGGGAGGCCCATTTAACTCTGCCGTTTTATTAACGCTGAGAAATGTGTTTATACGCGTGCGTGGGAGAAAATGAGCCCAAATGACAGGATTGGCACGTGATGTGCACTTTTATTGTCGAATCATGAAGGGCACTTTATCTAGCGAGCTGGCTGCTTAACAGATTATTTTTTCTCGTGTGTAGTATTCTATGATTGGAATTTATCCATATATTGAGTTGGGAAACTTAGCGCGCATCTACTAATAGTAAGCCTTCCCTAGAACCTAGAGGCATATTTATTTTTGTATTAATATAATTCATAGAGTATTTAAATGAATGTTTGTTTGTTGCTTACTTGTGTTGTTTTTTTGCGCGTACATCCACCTTAGCAAGATCTTCTCAGTAACGCTGAATGATTCTTTATAGAGTAGTTGAAATAAGCAATTCATTTTATAACTTTCTGATCGAAACTCGTAAAAGCATTCATTTACACTTGAAATGTTTGCATTAGCCTTCTTCTTTAGTAGTATCATACGAAGATTGATTGACTATATCCCTCAACCCTTTATTATCTACAGCTTGCTCTCTCACCCCTTGTTAGTGCTTCCCAACGTCTCCTATAACTTTCCCTATATCGGTTCTCCTCGCGGGGTCTTCACTGTAATTTTCCCTTCTATTATATTCTTCATGATTTCATAGTGGCTCAGGTTGTGTTTTTACCACTTTGTTCTTCTTTTTCTTATCGTATTCCGAAGTGAGTTATCTTCCTCCGGCTTTCTGTACACTTCCTCGTTCTCAACTCCGTTCGTCCACTAGATCTTCAGCATTCCAGTACCATGATTAGAAGACCGCAGTACGTTAATAATTGAGTCTTATTTGATATTGTTAATAGTTCAGTCAATTAAATATTGGTTGAGAAGTTATTGACTACATCGAGTTTTGGACATCAACTTCCGCGTAAATCCAACTTCAGGAGACATCCGAGTTTCAAAGTTAAACCTCATCACACCTTGAGTTAGCGAAATGCTTTGGACAAAATGTCAGGAGGTATTGGTCGGAGCTGTGAATAAATGAATCACTTTGTCACCTTGAAGACTATCCTCGGCGCATTAGGCTCTGTCATCTCATAGCTTTTGAAACCTTAGGGGAATCGCTGTTCATTCATGGCTTCAGCACTCAGCTTGCCTGTCCTCCGCGTCAATTTCAAGCCCCGGGGTCAACGTTTCAACTTCAATGAAGCCTTATGAAAGGGAGCTGGCAGACGACGCAATAAATACCTCAAAGTCGAAGTCTCTTTTTATTTAAAAGAATACTATTCTTGTATTCAATGCTGATAGCCTCACACTTATGGAACTTCATGGTGAGGAATGACAACAAAACTTTGTAAGTCCACAATGTTTTATTTAAACGTCCGGTTTTGTCAAAGAGTCGACATCTTCAGGTGTAAAAGATGTGGATCTTCACCTGAAGATGACGGCTGTTCAACGAAACCGTTCGTTTAAATAAATCAATGTATACTTACAAAGTTTTGTTGTCATTCTCCACGCTAATCTCATTTTGTTTTTAAATATTCATGAAATACGATTGTTTTTTTAATTATCAGTTATATTAAGGTCCATTAGGATGTTTTCGGATCCTTTAAACAAATAAAATGGTGAAAATATAGCCACATTTACCGGGTAGAATACTTTTTAAAATATAAAATTGTTTCCATATATGCCTTCCTTAATGCCTTGAAGTTGTTAAGAAGCATTCTAGCACTAGTATTAATTTTTTATAAGGTGCGTCGAAGTATATGGTACTTTAGGCATCACACATCACCCATTCGGGCAAGCACCCCACCCGTTTCCTCCGGTAGGAAACGAACCTCCTGCGTTAGGATTAACCGGCGAGCTCGCTACCAGACTAACCCCGGCAGTTGGGGCCTCCAAACATACCTAATAATAGCGTTAATTGAAAGAAGTAGAAACGCCAATTTTAACAAGTAATTATAAATATTTCTTACTAAGATCACCACGGACTCATATCTTAAAAGATCTCTCTTATGGCATCGACACAAAGTGATACAGAAGCAAAGTTTCATCACGTCATGAACGTAATGTAGATAGTTTCAATTGAACCTCCTTCCGAGCAGCGGTCCTTCGACTTTAACTACTTGAAAGCTCATGTCAAAGTAGAAAGTCGTCATGAGCATAAGATGGACTAGACGAAGAAAAATTAATATTGAATTTGCATGTAAATTGACGTTAAGAACATATAAAAACTTTGGTCACGTGTGACAGTCAGTCGTAGGTGGCAGAAGCTAGCGGAAGCTGAGGCGTAGCTAGGACGGTGGGAATGGTAAGGTTCAAATTTTTTATATCATTGGATGATTCATTTAACAATTATATCGCCTCGCCCCTCTGACCGTGTCAATTTTCTCCAGTTAATTGTCAATCCGTGGCTTAATAGTATCCCTTAGCTTTTTAGCTTCACTTTTGCTTGGAGAACTAAGGTAAAATTGAAGCTTCGCTTCAAAGTCTTAGCTCTGAGAAGTGGGGTCAATCATGTCGGTAGTAATTTCAATTACACCTCGGGCTGTCGGTTTTCTCGAGGAAAAGCGGTATACTTTACGTGCTCTGTGCTTCAAGGCTATCAAAGAGAGTCATTCCCAGCGTGAAAAGCTCTGGGAAGGCCTAGGTATGCGGGAAGAAACGGTTATTTTTACGAGAATCGTGAAACCTCCGTTCATTGAAAGAATCCTTTAATAAAGGACCCTTTCTCCTTTTCTTATTACACTGCGAAAGCCTTTGGCTCCTCCTCTGAAGACGAGTTGCCATGGTTACGCGATCAACACCAAGCCGCCGTTTAGGCTCGACGCTACTACAATCAAGGCAAGTGATGGCATCGAGAGGAATAAAAAGAGAGGGAGAGGGTCCGTTGGCAAATGAAAGGTAATGGCATTGCGTTGGGATACCAAAGTGATCGAATGTCATTACTTGTGTTGGGACAGTGGAACGCTGGTTATAAATCGAGGTTCTCGAGGGATATGAGCCTCGTATGAAATAGTAACTTGTTTTAAATATATAATCGTGTAATATTATCCATTTTAAATTAAATTAATCATGAATACGTTGGAATGAATCAGCAGTGTATTTTACCTTAGCATTCCACAATTTTGAAAGACGTTTCCTATTGAAATTTTACTTCGACATATTAACACACAAACGATGTCACCAAGTGTCTGACGCTGAAGTGTCTGACACACACGATGTCACCAAGGACCTGACGATGTCACCAAGTGAACGAAACCGGTGGTAATAAAGTGTTATTTGTGGAATTCCAAAGTTTCCTTTGACCTATTCGTCATTAAGGAGTTCCACATAGTAGAGCCGAGTATGATTTCCTATATTAACACACATTCTTTGTCTTTTACGTGCACTTGATCCTTCTCGGCATATCGGTCAATTAATTTAGATGCCTCTCAACCAAGAGCTTTTTGTGCTTTTTCTTGTGGCATTTTGCAGTTCAAATAGTTTCACCTATATAAACCTTCAAGTTATCAGATTTTTTTTTGGTTTGGAAGAATTTATTCATCCTAAAATATTTTTATAAAATAACATAAACCATCCTAAAATCCTAAAATTAGTCCTGAAACATAAATTTATCATCTTATTCTCTTGAAAATATTCCCTCCTGATCATTATATTGTCAAGAGTTCTCAGGTGACACCGCCAAACATATGAACCACATATAATTTTAAAACCCTAAAAATAAGCATAAATTCCCCATGGACAATTATCATCAACTTTTCATAAATAGATCCGTGTACGTTATCAACTCGACGCACCAGTAGTTGTTTTCAAGGAATTTAGCGAAAGGGAATGGTCCAACGAAACATTTGTCAGATGATAGATCAGTCATGCATTTTGACATGGCCAAAATGGAGATGTTGATTTTTAATTTTCTTTCATTTTACTAGTTTTCTTGTTGTATTTCTTATATTAAAACGTCATTATCACGAACGTTGGTTAGAGATAGAGAGAGGCTGTGAAAAAATTGATAGGTGAAATGCAAAAAATCACTGTGGTCCGTTAAAGCCAGTGTCTGGCTGGCTAAAGACTGTCTGAATGTTCGAATGTATTATAATGAAAATTTTAAAATTATTTTTAATGAAGCAAATCAAACTTCATGAAATGCAGATTTGGATTGTTTCGTAAGAAAAACTGTGACATTTTATCTGTAAACTGTCATTGAAAACACATTTTTTAATTTAATTACGAAGTGTACAATTAAACATAGATATTCCACGCCATTATCAAAGAGTGTCACACAAAATATATGTTATATTACACTCTATTAAGGAAAAGTCAGTTTATTTGACGGGAAAAAAATGTTTTATAGTATAGTCAAGAAAACTATTAGAAAGAATATGTTCTCATGATACAGATTTAAGTATGAGATG
The DNA here is from genome assembly GCA_011762765.2 of Rhinocypha anisoptera. Lineage (NCBI taxonomy): Eukaryota > Metazoa > Arthropoda > Insecta > Odonata > Chlorocyphidae > Rhinocypha > Rhinocypha anisoptera. The sequence continues at coordinate 1,429 of WURS02078170.1, read as the reverse complement.
ATTGAAACCTTCTATATTGGTAGAAAATGATAACTCTTGCAATTTTCGCATAATATAATTTTGAAATTGAAAGTATTTTCTTTTCATTTTAATATGTAATCAGTAAAAACTTTTTAAAAAAATCAATGTTACATGATTTTACATGATATGGATGTAAGTGAAAAAGGAAGTGATTAGAATCTTCTCCACAGGCATATTTAATACTGGGAAAACTGTTTACCTTCCAGTTCTTAGGAAATGGGTGATCGTTTGGAGTTTTTTAAATACTTGCATATTTATATTTCTTTACCCATCAGCCACAGTAATCAACCATGAGTTTGAGTTGTTTGCTGGTTGACGGTTGAGCTGTTACGAGCTGACGGACGGCTATTACGAAGCCCGTCAGCATGTGAATATTTTTTTTATAATTATAGTATCCGGTTGACCATAATTAGGTAAAACAAACATTGCGTTTCCGTAAATAAAATCATTTATTCACGGCCAGGTTTCTTTCTCTGGCGAAACATGGTCGTGAATAAATAATTTTATGTTTGGAAACGCAAAGTTTATTTTGGCGCATTATAATCAGGGAGCTCCACGCGGTAGAGCCGGGAACAATTTCTTTTTTCCGGTTGATTAACGTTAGAGTGTTGCTTTCCCTCAGGTTCGGGACTATCTAGCGAAGCAATGACATGAGAAGTTACAATAGCGCAGGATCCGAATTGGGAAGTGGGCCAGCTGCGGTCACCCGCCTTGTTCCAGTTGATTCTTTTTCGTCCGAGCATTGCCACCGAAAGATTTCGAAATACGAAGCCGGCCAAGCTCCAAAGGTGGCCACGCGCAGAGAGCGAAGAGTGAATGGGGAAGGGACTCATCCCATGTTGGCGAGTCTGACCTACTGTCGGTGCTCGCTCGTACATTTCAACATTCATGAAAACAACTACAAATGCCGTCACATCTACATCTACATAATACCCTGCAAGCCGCCACAAGGGCGTGTGGCAGGGGGCGAGCCACCACCATAAATTCATATGCACTCTCAATGCACATGATACAAGTCATGCATTACGCACAAAAAGAAGAAACTATTATGCAAAACCCAATACGAGAACAACAAAACATGCTAGACAATGTCAGACCGCTCACAACAAGCATACACAACAACTAAAAATTGTTCTTACAAGGTACAAGGTCAAGACGAGGAACTACATTATAAAAACAAGCAAAAAAATACACATATATACTCTAACTATACTGATTACTAATTCTGGACATGTGATTATATTTATTGTGATCTCTAATTGTGCGAGGAAAAAATTACATTATATATCTATCTATCTGTTCGGCATCCTAACTCTCTGATTATTCCATAAGTACGTGATCTAATCTACCGTAGTATGTCGGTGCCTGTAGTATATTTCTGATCTCATCGTTGAAATGATCCTCCTGA
>WURS02078160.1:0-10262 GCA_011762765.2 Rhinocypha anisoptera | reverse complement strand
TTGCATTGCGACGAAACCCGGGTCGTATAGAAAATATATTTTATGTGGAATTTCAAAGTTGTGTCTCATTTAATCACAAGTTAATTTCCCGCAATGACGGGTGCAAGTACCATATTTGTAGTCGCGTGTTTGGGCGCAAGAAAACCCAGGTGGAGGATCGTTTTTCGAGTCTCAATGGAGTGATGCCACTCACATTCGCTTGTTCCGACACTGGCACGCGGTCGGCGTGTGTTGTGAAAGAGGCGTATCTCTCTCTCTCTCTCTCGTGATTTCACGCCCGGGAAGGCGACTTTGCGAGAGAGAGAATCCCGGCCCGTCGGCGCAGCACCTTCCCCCCCCCCACACCCCCCCCAGCGATGAGGGCCGTCGTCGTCGCGGGGGGAGGGAGGGAGGGATGGAGGCGGCGGCGGACGCGGGGGAAGGTTCCCTACTGGAACTCCGGTTTCGTTTTTGCAGGCACTCCATCCGTCACACGGAATAAACGACCGCAGGCCAGCCTGCCAGGCAGCCTTTCCAGATCGTCGCCGATGAATTCCAAATGAGTTTCTTCATTCCCCCCATCCGAGAGGTGTTAGGAGGCGTCGTAGAAATTTTCATTGGACTGGTGTGGCTGTATGTTATGCCACCGGAGGATTTCCTAGAATTTGGATTGGGCAAACGGAACCGCTCGATTGCCAATCTTGGTACAGGTGTTCGCGATCGGATGACGACGCGAAACCCTTTTTAATTATTCATTAGCCACGATGAAGTTTTCAATGAAATTCAATGAAGTCGAGTGGATTATCCGTCACTGGATGTGAAAAATATTGCTCGAGTTATAATTGATGCCTTCCTTTGTCTTTAGGCAATCCAATTTCCAGGAATGAGGTAAAAGGTATCGTTAATCTCCAGTCTGCCTAAGGAGCCGTTTGCCAATTAAGTTCGAATTTTCGCCAGATCACTTTTTTTTTAAATTAAGGGTGGAAATCTTTTGGTAGAATTTTAACGAATGGGAAATCAATCACCTATGTTGGAGTTGGATTGGAATTTCAAATTCAGTGAATAATTGGAAACTGTATAATATAGTAGACCGTTTGAGTTTTGCCAAAAATTTTTTGTTATTTCCTAACCTCCCAATGTTATTTTTTATCCGGTTATAAAAGTTGTGATGTTTTTGATTAGGGTTACTCGAACGGATTTCCTCCGATCCTGATGGGAATAAAGGATACATTTCATGAATTATTATTTCTTCACCTCTGGATTGATGACCCTATTATCTTGTCTGCAGTCTTTCAAATGAATACACACAATGGTATCTCACTTTCGACGTAAGTATGATTAACACTGTCGGAAACGTATATTTGCTCAATTTATAACCCATTCAGTCCCATTTTTTCTGAATTTTCATTCGATGTACTGCTAATATTTCAAGAAGTTAAAGAATTGGCAGTCATATGCGAATCTCTGAAGTAAAAGCAACAGGGGAAATTTATTGCATTATGTTTGAATGCCTTACTAAATACAGATAACACCAAGGACCAATCACGGCGGGTTTTGGTCAGCAGCGGAATCACCTATTCCCCCATGTGGAGATAAGGTAATCGAATGACTCATCACAGTTTTGCACAATTTTAACGTGAACCTTTATTCTTTTCGAGCTACTAATGCCCTTTTAGTGTATTCTATTCGGTGATTTCCACTTAGTTCTCAGTCTTCAACATTTTTTCTCTTCAGTATATTATCAGTAATATCACAATATTAATTTTTAAATATACCCACTCCAATTACTGAATTAATAGAGCATTACTTGGTAGCACATTACGTAACGAAAATTACAGCCAAACTAGTTTCAAAACAAGTTGTTGAACTTGGCCATAGAAACCTAAAATTACTTTACTAAACTAATCAATGACAAAAGAATCCACATTTAAAATTTAAAAGTGACTAAATCTCAAAATTCCTTTCTCAAGTAACCGATTCGCTGCTGTCATGAATACCCTTCACAAGATGAAGCTTACTCAGATTCTGATTTCTCTACCAATTCTATAAATTCTGAAGCTTTTTTGAACAAATTCCTCTTTTGCAATGCAATTCCTTAACCAGCTCTCAGATCCAATATATCGACATCGGGACTTTCGGTCATATTGGGAAGTCAGTGGCTTTGCCTTTTACACTTCATCATTTAAACTATACTACAGATATAACTTTGTATTTATCATATTTCTTGTCAGACAGTAGACCTATCTTCTTTTTTTAATTTCAACATCCTATTTATTGTGTTTTAACTCCAATCATTCATTATATTATATATAATCAATTATTTATTTAACAATCAGGACGCCGTGCAATTAGAAAATTTAAGTAGGTAAATAGCAAATATTTTCATACAAACCTTTTGCATGTTAATTAATTGTCAATTAATGTGAGAACAATGATAGAATTTTTACATATTTATGGTGACTGCAATATAGGTATGATTTTATCGATCCTAATTATCCTATTAGAGGTTGCTATCATATCTATTTTTTCTATAATAATACGGGGAAAGAAGAATATTTTTAAATCTACCCGTTCTACAGCCTGCATTTATCTCTGTATTTTATGTATGTGGTCTGATCTAACGTAGTAAGATAGTTTGTAATATGTCTTCGGAAAAGTGACCTTCATCAAATTTATATAGCGAATTTAAACCTACTATCAGTAAGTGACTTCCATCCTAATTCTTGCAATAACTTTGTCACACTTTCAAGCTGATTGTAACAACTTTTCCCTAACCCAGATGCTCTATATTACAACCGACCTAATTAACTAGCTTACCTGGGAGGCATGCCATGCATTCGCGCATATGGCTGGCGGGGCCTTACGAGGGAAAAATAAAAGCTCTCCTTTACGTTAGAATTTCATTTCAATAGATTCGAGATGCACTTTTCACTGCTTCAATTTGCTACATGCAGAAGAGATGGAAGAGATAAAAATGTCAGCTATACTGTAGTGCACTCAAAGAGGATATTTCAAGATAGAATTTTCTAGTGTACACTTTTCTTTCAAGTTTTCTGTTTAAGCGATGACATGTTTGTGTAGATGGGTTTTTTCACTGAGTTGAAGAGGTGCGAAATGACCATAGCCGTCGAAGCACCCTATAAACAAAAATACTACTACTACTAATAATAATGAAATAGTGTGTAACACGTGTTATAGAATTTTTAGTCGAGTACCGTGCGAATCTCGACCACGTGAAAAGAGTATTTATGTTAGTATTATTGTTAATTTCCGTTTAAAACGTACTTCATTATTTTTATTGTATATGTTGATGTATAATTAACATATTTTAGTTACCACTAATAATGTGTAAGTCGTGTTATGGAATTTTTAACGGCTTCATAGAACTTAAAATGGCTTCTTCGTCTGATGTGTCCGCCATTGTCATGCAATCTATGGCTCCGACCTCTGGTACATACAAATTTCATGTGTGCATAAACTTCATGCATTTAGTTGCTCCAAGTATTGTGCTACAAAATCCAGGCAATTTCTTGTTCCATTTCTGGCCCAAGAAATGGCGTCGTGTGTAACGGGCTTAAGGGAAACTGAGTCGAGAATACTTTTCCGATCTTCCCATCGTCAAAATCGACAAAATTCTTTGCTCAATGAGCTTTTTGAGCACACAAGCTTCGCTCGAGGTTTTAAGTGAAGGCAACCGCGCTTCCGATCAATTGCCTGGTACCATTTAACGAAACTGCTCCTCACCGCGCTCTCGATCGCTTCTCCGAGCTTTTGATAAGCGTGGCCACACCTTTAAGACAACTATAATGAATTACGAGTTAAGGTAACTAAGTTGAGCTGAACTCAGAAAGTACGGGGCTGAAATGTGGACCAATGTCGACGGGAAGGAGAATTGGAGAAAGAAATGCAATCGACCCACATTCCGCAACTCAATAATAAAGAAGCGTACAATAATAGGATGGTGGCTCCAGTGGGGAAAACAAAAGAGGAGGATACAGGAAGATATACTACATACTAAAGCACTCAGAGAAAAAAGGGGAGGGGAGGAGGATGAGGATTCTGGAGGTTCTGTGAGGAGAATGGGAAGACCTTAGTCATGGCGGAGATACCATCTGGGGTCCTACGGAGGCAGTAACAAAGAAGGGGAAGAATAATACAATTTCGGCCGAATTCTGGCAGTATTACTCAGTTTTCGTTACCCCTAGTAATATGCCTCCCATGAAAATACGTACGCGCATACAAATGACTGATTACAATCCAAAATACTATGCACATCGTTGAAGCTATCCTGTGCTGAATGCATACTATAAAACGAACCACTCCGAGGTACAATAAAAATCAATTAATTAGACTTTATATTCCCGGTAACGTTCAGTTTTCCTTTACATATATCACAACAAGGAAACTAATCTGTTAAATCATCTGACAAAATTTTATAGTAGTGGAGATAGTTTCCGGCGTGACTTGGTGGAACTGCTTCATGATTAAATGAGAGACAAACTTTGTAATTCCACATCAATATATTTTCCTCACGACCTGTGTTTCGTCGCAATGCAACATCATCAGGTAATTTTACAGAAAATATCCACAGTATATAATAGTCCCCCTCCACCCCCATCTACCTAGCAGAGGCCCCAGGGGTCGCTCTTTCTCCCTCCCTCTCCAGACCCAACCCAAACGAGCCACTCACTCCTCTCCGTCCGGCCTAATTACAAAGTTTATAATTGAAGAAATTACAAAGTACTGGCCCAATACCTGCTTACCCAATCTCCCTGTACCTAATTACTCCCGCACATCACTCCCCCCACCCACCGTCCCCCCTTCCCAAGGACTATATATATATATATATGTACTGTGGATATTTTCTGTCAAATTACTTGATGATGTTGCATTGCGACGAAACCTAGGTCGCGTGGAAAATACATATATTTATGTGGAATTACAAAGTTTGTGTCTCATTTAACTATTATAGTATTTTTCGATGCCCTTGACCAATATAATGGATAGCCCAGTGGAGTACATGTGTGACTTTTATATAGGCAAATTTAGAGACCCCTCACGCAAGTCCCACCAAGCTCTTGAGAGAATAGAAATTCCTAACATGGCGGATGGCTAAGTGATACGTAAGCACCTGGCTCCCCAGATATACCCCGTCACTTTATTCCCTCCTTCGTAACCACTTACTACCGTACTAAGACCACAAAGTCGTCGTAACCGCTAAGACCACATCCTGCTCCAGGTACGCCATCCGAAAAACGGAATTGATGATAATAACAATAATAATAATGCAATAATATATGTAATTGTCAAACGATCAGGTTATTTAATTTATGACACGTCGAATTTGAGAAAAAAATAATAAAAGAATATGAAATATTTAGAAATATCTAAATACGTATGTAACCTCAATATTCAAGGAGTAGAACACATTGACTCGGGTGAAAATATTTTCTACTATTTTTAATTTAGCAAAATTAGCGATAGACTTAAGTAGCTCCTTCAGTTTATCGCTTAATAGGAGGCCAATGGACCGAGCACCACGAGAAGTAGCTGTAGTTCTCTTATATGGCACGAATTTAAGTAATTTATCTGACTTGTCATATAAGGATGAACATTAGAGTTTTTCACATATAGGTTCGTCTCCACGTGAACAACTTGTATAAGTTCATAGGTTTTGGCAACATAAAATATTATACTTTATAATTAGAGGGAAGCAAAGATCAACGCAAAACTTAAAATATTTCTAAAGATGGGCCGACTGTTTTTTCATAAGTATAGCTTTCCTTGAGGAGGTTAAATAATGTTGATACGGCGCGGATAACGATTATCACTTTGGTTTAGCTTCAGAAATATTTTACATTTCCTACAATTTATTGTTCTTGTCAAATAATTCTGATATTTGTTCTGTAAAAAATGGACTGGATGTTGAAGAATTTACTTAATTTTCTGTTTTTGAATGATATGAGTGAGTCTAGAAGTACCTACAATCTGAGGTAAAAATTCAGTGCTTCACATAGGCTCATTTCCTAAGTAAAAAATAAAATTTGCTTGCATAGAGGCAAGTTAGATGTCAAATAGATATTTCTTTTGCCAATTAACACTTCAGAAGATATCCTGAAGCATTATCTGAACTTTCCTTACGGATATTGAATTTATTAACTAGTAGCTTTTTAAACTATAAATGTTCCTTTAAAAAGTGTTTATATTGATAAATTCTCCAAATCTTACTTAACAAGCCAAAAAAAGTTACCATTTCTTACCATCGTTTACCATTTCATTTAGTCAACTAACGTGTGAGAGATTTCTCCGCCCAGTCAAATCAACGCAGTCATTCCTTTTTTTCTGGCAGTATAACCTATGAAACTTTAGATGGCGATACGCAAAAAGACTAAATTTGAATTGCGATATTTTGGAAAATTTTCTAAGTGAGATATTGCAAGTAGCACGTTTATTTCCCATGCTGATTTCATTTTTGTAAGGGAGTAAACTAATGCGTCGGAACTAGTTGCATTCATTATAAATACCAGTGGAAAATCCAGTATTCAACATTTGAACGTGTATATCCAAAAGATTGTGCCTATAACAATTGAATATAGACTGGAGTAAGAGCTCTCGGGTTTCCCACCGGTTCCAAGGGTTGATCAGCACGGACGTTTCAAAGGCTAGGTTCGCCATCATCTTCGTCAACGCTTCAGCACTTCATTCACCCTGGAGAGGATAGTGAACTTTATAGCCATCGAAACGCCATTGATGACCAGCCCTTGGACCCTGTGGGAAACCCGAGAACTCATCCTCTAATCTCTAGGAAAACCTAAGGTACTTCAATTGAATATAAGTGTCTCAAATCATAGTTTAATCCTAGTGAAATGAAGATTAAGGTTAACAAGAATTAGATACAGAGGTTTCCACAAACGAATACAGAAGCTTAAAACTGAATTAAATTGAGGAATTATCAGGTAACTTGCAAGAGATTAATAACGGAAGATAGGGAGGTGATAACCGTAGATGAAAAGTGGTAAACTTAAATGAGAGACTTCTGGAATTTTCACAGAGAAAGGGAGAAGCAGGATCACCTTCCAGGAAGGTAAAAGTTTGTCTCGAATGAGGGGAGGAAAACCGGTACCAGGAATAAGACAGGAAATCACCAAACAGAATCAAAGAAGTTTTAGGAGAAAGGAAAGGAAAGCGTGCTTGCGGCATCTGTATGGTTAGGAAACTAAGACTCAGCTTATATTTAGAATATTAATGTTGAGTAGATGAGAATAGACCCATGTAGAAATAGAGTAAATGAAATCTAATGCTGTTGTAGGTGAAGATTTACCATTGGAATTATTCTGATGTTTGGGAACGGGTGGAGAACGGGGAAAAGATATTATTCAAAATTAAGTTTCATCCTGAGGAAGATATTTGCAGAGAAATGTGAGTATTATGATAATAATGACAAAATGATAGCACTTTTCCATTAGTTATAATACCTATTTATTCTCTCGATCGGTGTCGACGCATTACATCATAATCAGGTAAAGGGTGAAAAGTACTTACTTATACTCTAAACTTCCTAGAAAGTAGAATGAGATGAGGTGCGGGGGGAAAGTTTTTAGAGGCAGATGGTTGATCGGGCCGAATTGCATAGTTTCTATTTAAGACAAGTATAAGTTACGCCAATCGTTATGGCTATAATTTTAATGTTTCATGTCATTAAGATTGGTCTGAGAATACTCGGAAAAATATGAGTAGGAAATGAAAGACATATCAGTAAGGCCAGTATATAGAGGATGTTTCACTAGGTTGGAGAATTGGAAAAATGAATATCTAGGTGCGGATTAGTTGGGATTTAGAACTAGAAGAGGCAGATTCCAAGATATTGTGGTGATAGGAACGTTGATAGGACGTAATTTAAGGTATATCTGGAGGTCTCTGCATGTAACGTAGATTTGAGAAAGCTGTCGACAATATAGATATAGACTGAATAAGTTAAATTATAATGTAAAAAAATATTGATTACAGTGATAGATGACTTATTAGAAACCAATATGTGTGCCAGGTAGAATAAGAAAGAGTAGCGATTCGAGAAAAGGGATTCCAGCGTAAGACAGGGGAGCTAGACTAGGCTGCTATTATATTATTATTTTATTACTGCTCCTACTATTTATGTAAATGCATAGGTCTTGCTAATAGATGCATGGGAAGACCTGAAGCCAAGATTGAAGGTTAGGGGGGGAACAAATTAATTCAGTCAGGTTTGCTGATGGTTAGTAATTGTTTAGTTAGTTAGCTAAAGGATTGTTGCCCTGATTGAATTCATTGATAGTACAGTGCGAGAGATATGGAATGAAATAAATCAAAAGAAAAACAATGTAATGTATTTCACGAAAATGGAAGGAAAAATTAAAAAAAAAACAATTAGGAGAGCAAGAATTTTAAATGGTAGATCGCTTCAGTTATTTTTGAAGCGCTCAAAAAGAAAAAGAATACTGCATTGAAGATGTATAAAGAACAAATACGTTACTGAAGGAAGGATTTGCAGGAAAGGAGGAAATTGATGAGGAGTACTTCAAAAGTAAAAAGTAATCAGTAAAGGTTTCAATAAGAAGGTCAGCATAAAATATATCGCAGAAGTCTGGTCTTTGAGAAAAGGTCATTGGCGTAGATTGGAGGCCTTCGAATTATGAATAGCTGAAATGGTTGAAGAATAATGATAAGACATTATTATGAATATTAGGGGAGAATGTGTAATTGTGGAGAGAACTAAGAAAAATAAAGGAAAAATGAAAAGGAGTAAAAAGTTCTAGCTTAAATTCTTTAACTTTCTTTTTATCACTGATCTCATTCTGCAATCGCATCGCACATTTTTCTCTTTCGTTCCTAAATCCGAAATGATACACTCTGGATGGAGAAGGTTAATTTGACGGAGAGGAAAACTTGAGGCAATGAAGACGTGCTAAGAATGGTAGTTAAGAAGAGACTATTTCTGCTTGAAATCCAAAGATGGTAGGAAAGGTAGATGGAGGTGATGCTCAGAGGCAATGGGTTGTCGAAGTTTGTATTGTAGGGTAGAATGTTGGGTAAACGAGGTAGGGGTAATAGAGAATAGAGATTTTGGATAGAAAGATAGGTGGTGCGAGGCATGCCGATTTGAAGAGGGATCAAGTTTGGGTGAAGCCGGTCGAATCCCGCTTGAAGTTCATCAAAAACTTACCTTAACAGGTATATTACCTTTCATTGTTATCATCATGGCATGTGAGAAACATGTAATAGAGAATTTTAGAGTTAAAAGCCATGAAGAGGCTGGCAGCTGACAGGATATCTAGGAGATCTTCGATTGACAAACCGACCTTCGCATGGCAAACTTATGATGGTGATCAAAACAGGAGACCGAGTAATGTCCTAATGGTTGTATCTCCTTTGCATGAGAACCAATAAGTAATTCCATTTTCTTCTCCAATTCTTCTTTGATTCTTGAGAGCCCACGAGTGAATTCTAGGAGTGAAGAGCCCAAGAGATTGCCCAAGAATTTTGAGATAAATGGAGAATGTTAGAGGTAGGAACTACAAAGGAGTGAAGAGGTTGGCAAATGGAAGGGTCGTTTTTGAAGAGCTGCTACAAACCAATCTTCGAATTGATATAAATAATCACGATATAAATAAGAATAATAATCACCTGCGAGGGTGATTATTATTTTGACTGGAAAAATAAATTCTGTCCAGAAACCATCAGATAGTAGTTCGTGATAGTAAGTAATTTAATCTACTAGAATTTAATTCGTTGGTCGCCTGCGAATAATCCAACATTCTTTATTGTCATTTGTGGTCATCATCTTAAGATAAGTTAGGTGCATCTCTCCGTCCATTTGTTCCAAATGCCAATATTTTACTTCCAAAAGCTTCTTTAATGCCCCCATTATTATCTTAATGTATTTCATACTCGATCATTTTAAGGTCATTATTACAAAAATAATTCTTATTCCACATTATGTTAAGCTTCGAATTCCTTCAATTTTTACTTGAAGATTGCCCACCCCGTACTGATGAAGAACTATTTGGCAGTAAAGTGGTCTAATAATGGTTTAAGTGATTTCCAGTCGGTGGAACATGGCCAATATGTCATCGATACTTATCTTAACGAAATTGGGAAGCGCGCGAATCGGTCAAGCACATCTCGCTGGACATGTGCGGCATTACGCCACACTTAAGTCGTGCATAACTTAATGTTAAGGGGTGTTTACACGGTGCATTAACTCGCGCGAGTTAATGCGCGAACACATTCAAGGTCCAACACTCACC
>WURS02078149.1:0-10262 GCA_011762765.2 Rhinocypha anisoptera | reverse complement strand
GTCCCTGGTAGTGGCTCTTTTTGACTCATCTGAGAAGCGGCTTTCGTAAACCCTTCAAACCCGCATGAACAGATTCACTTTTTTTCAGAAAATAATGAAAACTCGATGTCAGATTAGGGGATTAGGTTAGTAAATATTTTGAATTCAATTACGCCGTAGTACAGTAGTACCTATTCTTAGTATTTGGGTCGTGTGGACTCCAACGGCCAAACTCTTAAATCTAAGAAAAGACCCAATTAATTGTCGAACACAACAACCATTTCCAGGGTGGGAATCAAGGGAATCAAACCAGCAATCTTTGGGTTAGCTGAGTGCTAACTCATCAGACTAAGCTGTCCAGCATAATTGCATCTCTTCCTCCGTTTAAGCGTTTTCTCTGTCATTTCACCTCCTTCACTACTTTTTTGTCCATGAATAAAAAAAGCTTTTCACTTCATGCTTTTGCGCTTTTGAACCTTTTTATTTTTTCTCTCCATTAGATATCAACCCAAGAGATTCTCTTTGGGGCTATAGCACTAAATCATCGATGATCGTCGTCTATAGTCAAAGCTTCGTGTTTGTGAGAGACTCTCTCTGATATTTTTTCAAAGTTTGATATTTTTATCACCAATGATTTTTTTGACATTTCATCCTCTTAAATCATTTCCTACATAGAAAATTTTTTTTACTTGTTAATAATAAAGTCAACAGGAAGCGTTTTCCGAGAATCCTTCTCATTTCATTATCATTTGAATTATTGTCTTTCCACAAAATATAACATTTTATGCTTTTTGAAATCTCTTTTTGCTTCCTTTTCCTCTTAATCGGTCGGGTAAAGGAAACATATCAATGGTGATTCACGCTGACGCTTTGCATATACTCCGTGTTTACAAGAGTCTCGAACCACTCCGAGGGCTTTCTCCAGTAAATATCTTTTTATGAACGAGCATTTCAAATGTTTTTCTTGTTTTTATTGTCTCTGAAACGCATCTTTTAATTCTATGAGCTTATGTACGTCATGAAAGCCATGTACAAAAAAATGGCCAAACGGTTGAGTTTTGACAATTTAGAAACATTTGTTTCATCGCCATAGGTACGTCACTATATACTTATAGTTTTTTAAAAAATTAATGTAATAATTTCTTTAATTTTTGGAAAAAATTCCTACCTAAAACGTCTATCTTTTTTTTGACATGTGATACACTTACCATATGCTGCGCTACTGGTGGTAGGTACGAGATGGCAGAATTAATATAGCATGTTAATAATATATGATTTATGGAATGATACAAGGGATGAATTATAATGTGGACCTGACCGTGGGCCCAATCGGAAGACGTGGTCGTATTATTAACAAGCTTCTTCGAAAATGAGCTTCTCTCCCTCATTCCCCACGAAAATGGAACATCATTATTTCTTTATAATCAGTTGCGTTTTTTTTATAAGGTTTCCTACTACGAGTATATGCTAATAACAGAGGTTGGCAGTGGACACACAAAGAGAGATTACCATTTGCTCCCACCATCCAAAGTAAAAAAATGTCCAAGACACTGGAACAATGTGAATAAAATGCATTCCGTTCGAAATGTATACATATTACTATCCTTGAATGTTTCATTTAGTTTATGCTTTCTGAAACGAGAAAAGATATGTAGCTGCGTACGGATGGCATAGTTTTGTCTAAGTTAGGAGCCACTCGTTGAGCGTAGGTTGAATGTAATGTGTAGATTTCAGGCAGATCACTTCAGCGAAAAGGCATATTATAAACCCCGTGCCACTACGGTAGATCAGAACACGCATGTTAGTAAATCAGAGAGGTAGATTGTAGGACGGAAAGATTTAAAATGTCATTTTTCTCACTGACTCATTGACTCTGGCGTCATTTTGTGGAGACGTTTCATACTTGGAAGGATATTTTGTTTTTCCAAATAAAAGAACTTTATTGCACTCCCCGGGTTTCAACTATTCACTCTGAGGATACACGCCTGATGATGACTGTGTAGCTGAAACCCGAGTAGTGCAATGAAGTTCTTTTATGTGGAAAAACAAAGTACTCTTCCTTCCAAGTATTTTTCTCATACAATTAGAGATCAAAATAAAGTTGATCACGGGCACATTGGGGTTAACTAGGATCGGTAGTGTATATATCTTGCTGTTATATCACACGCATACTCAATAAATGTAATTTGACATTGTTCCGGAATGATAGTGATATTGTTCTGTTACCGAATGTCTGCATGTAAGTAATTTCTTACTTGGTAATTGGTTTTGAGTAGTGTCTGCACGTGGGTGTGCTAGCTCAATGTCAACTCACCCTGCCACATTCCCTCGAGGCCGCTAGCAGAGTATTTCTGAGATGCAGATGAAGTTACTCACAGCCGACCGGGTTAGTCTGAGTTAGCGTGCTCGTAGGCTAACCCAACGGTCGCTGGTTCGAATCCCGCCCAGGGCATGGGTGTTGTGTTTGTCCAGATTGGTTTTTCTATGAATTGATGAGGTGCGAAATGATCATGGCCGTCGAAGCACCCTATAAAACAAAAATACTACTACTCGAGTTCAGATATTGGAGGTCGGGATTGAGTATCTCGACATGTGCGCCCAAGAACCGCGATATTTCAATTTATTGGTGATAATTTCTTTGAGACTGAATTGTCATCAGTCGCCCGGATTGACTTTCCACTTCCTGCTCCTATTTCAGACATTATTATCTCGGTTAAAATCAAATATTCATACTGAGGGGTTTTTAATTACTTACAAACTTACTCGGTTAGGCTATTATCACATCTGACGTGTGCGCAAGATTCATTGAGGACCAGTTGATCTTCATTTGCATCTACATCTATGAAATATCCTGCAACCCGCCTATAAAGGCGAATAGAATCGGTTATCAATCGTCATCCCGAGTTACTTCACCCGGTTTTACCGAGGGATGGCTACTCCCACGATCCTGAATAGTGAAGCACGACGCGACGTTTTCGCCGTCAGAAAATTACGCACGTAAATGGCTTTTATGTGAGAGAATGCAATTTGCTATCCCGCGCGAATTACCTGCATTGAGAACCTTCTTTACGCAAGGGGCCCCACGACTAGGTTGTGACGAACAACTATTAAATGGCAGCGTCATCAGCAAAGAGTCCCACGATCTTTTTCCCTTCTAGTCACCCGCGGGGAGTCGGCAGCGGACAGGTTGGTTGAACAGCACAAGTCCCAGGGCGGACCCCTGAGGTACTCCCGTTCCAATCGGTCGGTGGTATGATCCCAGCTGATGCATAAATATCTTCCGTACAGTGAGCTACATATCGCTTTCGTTATCCACACGGGAAATCTCTGAAGTTTCATTTTGTAGAGCGAATCTTCATACCAGACTTAGTTGAACACATTGGTTGCGCCTAAGAACGAACGGCGAAGACGGTAGATTTGAGTGTTGGGGGCGCCTGTGACAACGTTGATAGTGCAAATTAAGGCATAGGCTCTCCGGAAATAAATACAAATCTGACAGGATTTCATTTACAATTAGCAGGCGTTGAACTGATGAAAGGCAGTGGGATTCCCTCGAATAGCTTTCAGAGCCCATCGAGGAGGGAAAGAGTGTGAATTACGTTGTAATCCAGGTGTTTTAACGGGTTTTTGTTGATAGGAATTAGGCAGAAGTTACTTGTGACCAACATGAGGTACATATTAAAAATTTACTTGGAAATAGGCACCTAATAGTGTTGGGGATTAGGATTGCAGTGGTGGGCAGATGATTGGGCAGTTGTTTAGGAATAATAAGTTACTATGGGATGGATGAAGTAGACGTTTAAAGGAAGAATGATTCAATGTCAGTTAACATGTCACCCATACACTACGACTGACTTGGAAAATCTGTCGGATAAGTAGACACCAATTAGATACTTTTAGGTGATGGATGCAATGGAAGAGCACCATCGATTTACTCGATAATTAGGGAGCATGTGCAAATAAATTTAACTCTGATGTAATTCCATTAAATTTAAAAGTACCAATATGTGAAGGAAGTTGCAAAAAAGCCATTTGGAAAATTTAAATTAGCCAATATTTTATTCCGAAGGTTGGTTGAACGCAGGCCTCCATCCTGTCCTATCCAGTGCTAATTCTCTTACGCTTTGGTGTTTATTCTTTGGTTTATTCAAATTAGAATAATTCCAATAGCTCTAAGGAAGAGGCTTTTCCAAATGCTTTGCATGGAGTATAGGAATAGGAAACAGTTACTCAGACGCTTTAGAAATGTGGATGTGTGAAAAGGATTGAATGGGTTGAAATGGAGAGATAAGGTGAAGAATGAGGAGGTTCTTAGTTGTGTGGGAGAGGAGATAAAACTTTTTAAAGATGATATTGAAGATAAAATCATCTTGGTTGGGCCACATACTGCGGAGGAAATGCTTACGGAGAAGAATTATAGTGGGGAAGACGGATGAAAAAAGAGGAAGAAGAAGGTTTAGGATATTAACAAATGTCTGGGAGGTTAGAAGTTACCAGGAGATGAAGGAAGACGATCGTGGACGGATAAAATGGAGGATGCTGTTTGGTTGATACCTGTTCAAGTACAGAGGCACAGAAGAGGAAGAAGTTCTTCTCACCGACGCCTCTTATAATTTTCCCTACACATTTGTCCCTCGGTCTTCCTCTACTGCTCTTTTCCTTCTAATTTCCACGCTATAATATTACTCACATCATGTCTCATTTTATGTCCAATTCATCAGAATCTTCTTTTCTTATTCCAAAATATATTTACTTCCCTTCTTCCACTCTCCTGTGCTCTTCTTTGTTCCTCGCTCTATCCGTCCTATTCTATTCTTCTCTGGTCCGCTTTTCCAATGTGGAAATAATTTAAAGGGGGAATCCAATACCAGATGATAGGTGATTGAATTCTAAATAAGGATTAGGGAACGAAAATCGTAGAAACACGCAAGTTGGGATATTCTTGTAATAGCTTATATTAGCTAATGACTACTATTATTTGTAAATTTCACAAAAAATCCTTTTTGTGTGGTGCTGCCACACGCCCTTGTGGTGGTTTGGAGGGTAATACTTAGGAGAAGAAGAAATATAAAAAGCTGCGGTGAAAACAATTGGAATGATAGATCGAAAAATAATTAAGAATGGGTGAATCACCATAGATGAAAAAAGTACAAACAATTACATGCTAAACTCGAGCGAGAAGGTATTAGGACAAAAATAACTTCAAATGATTAACAAATGAAGACAAATTGTGAACTCGGGAAAAATAATAGTGAGAGGAAGCAAGGGAATCTTGTACGAGAAGGTACCTAAAGAATATATAAGAAAGTAGAAAATAAGATACGATATCCGTTATATGGAATCAAGAAAGAAGCTATTTGTTCCGAGAAGGATTCGGACAAGATAAGGAGAATGCGAGAGTAATTCATGGTGTAAAGTTGCTACCTATAAATGCATCTTCGTATAGACAATAATTTTCAAGCCGTCCCGAGGGCTAATGGCAGGGGGTGTTAGGACACCAACCGTATTTGTTCAGTTACCTCTGTCATTGTGGTCGCTCGGGAAATAGGGAACTCTTGTTACGTTCGGTCTGGCAGTCTAGTTTCTTTAACTTATCACTTGTGGTCTCGCCTTCCCCCGTGATGTTATTGCTCTGTCCGTGTCCGTTTCTAACCTAATACACTTGAACGTAATCAAAGGCACCAGCTTCGCCTGGAAAATCCGCTCTACCCCTGTTCATTCAATAATTTTGTTTGCGCTATTTGTTCGGTCAAAGAAATTTTCAGCTTATCGAGATGCCTTTTGTCTGTACTTTTTTTTAAAGGTCCGGCCACATTTATCGGAAGATCGGCGAAGCGATCAGAAGCGCGGTTTCCTTCATTTAAAACCTTCCGAACAGTGTTCGAATTTGACGCCTTGCACAGCATACGGTCACCCACGACAATGCCCGATGTCTCACGCAACAACACGAATATTCCGAGTTTCTTCTCTTAGTGGTTCACATCCATCGGAAGGGAAGCGCGGCGAAAACTATTCTCGACTCCTCTTCCTTAGCGGAGACCCTTCGCCGCGCCTCTGCGCGCTTTCGCCACCAGGTGTGGCACGTCTCATTTAACAGCATTCAGGTTATGAAAAATGCTTCGTCCCGCTTCCGATAAGTGTGGATGGCCCTTAAACTCGCGTACCAAATCCTTCGAGGCTCGACCCTGACTTCAGATGTCCATTTAGTGTTAAATAGCACCTCTCCTCTACTTTTTCGTAAACATTCGTTTAATAAAACCAAAGCTGTTGTACA
Organism: Rhinocypha anisoptera; assembly: GCA_011762765.2. NCBI lineage: Eukaryota > Metazoa > Arthropoda > Insecta > Odonata > Chlorocyphidae > Rhinocypha > Rhinocypha anisoptera. Next base: position 4,009 of record WURS02078149.1, on the reverse strand, counting down.
TATGTTATGAATGTAATTTCCCCCTGCTAAGTTACACTTAAGTTTTAAGGCCATTACGCGTAGATGTAGAGAATAAATGTGAAGTGGATGAAGATAGCATGAGTACCGGAACAATAGAGAGCTCAATAGTACCAATAAGTTAAAGGAAACAAGGCAGTGGGAAGAAATAGAAGACTCACCCAAGGAATCATGAAAAATCTCAACGAAGTTTTTATGAGGTCTTTCGCCGCAATTATCTATGGAATAACCGAAGATAATGAAAAAAAAGGTCGAACATGGGTTTGGAATAGAGGGATAGGCAATGAAATAGGCATTTGTACACAAAGACCGACAACACGAATAGGATGGAGAATCGAGATTTTCAGTGTTAGGCAAGGGAGCAATATATTGCAACTCTGTCCCCTAGCGCCCGTGGTTTTTTCATGAGAAAGAAGGAGAAACTATAATAATGTAAATATCGATATAGCGATATATGAAATGAAAAAGTGATATGGTATTTCTGCAGATGTTTATTGATTAAGCTAGTCTTACGTTTTATTGTAATCATCAACAGGTTGTAAAACGAAAAATATATACCGCTTAATAAGTAAATATATGTGGAAATACCAAGTTAATTATTCAATTGGCATGGATTAATTACATAAAGTTACACCCGATATAGTTGAGTTTATCATAACCTTTTATGATTAAAAAACTCTGTATTTTCCGAAAGAAAAGATGTGGTTGAAACCTTAAGATTTAATAATGGAGAGAAGGATGGAGGAAATGCAATGGAAGAAGTCAAATAAAGAGGTGTTTTGTAGTGTAGGAGAATTATGGCCTATTTTTGTGGGAAGACGAAAAAGGTAATGAAAGTGGATGTTGGTAATAATGAAAATTAATTTGATATTGATGACGGTGCTAGAAGGCAGATTTTTGGGTGAATCTGAGACCGGAAAATATGGACATTTTTGATAACATGAGTAGGTTTAGAAATTCATCGCAACTAAAAAGTGATGATTATTATCACAGCGTAATTAGTATGCTTCCAGAAATTACAGATATTTGGAATCCCGATTCTGTGTATGATATTTTAAAGGTTCCGTCAAAACCTTTTGCTGGTATAAAAGGAATAATGGTGGTATTCGTGAGGACGATAAAATCTGTCGTCATAATCACACGGAAGTCATCGATAATGATCGTTGTTCACATTATATAAAATTATATTTTGCTTTTATTTCCTCAGAATTTTCATTATTTAATCGAATTATGGAAATATCTATTCAGCCTTTTTTATTTTCTGTCTACAACGTTACTTTTACCTGGAAGTGGCATATTAGGAACTGAATGAATAGGGATGTCAGGAAGGAAGACATTTTTCACAGTTGATTGAAAAGCAATCTACCAGTTACGATAGGTTTTTGAAGATCCTCAGATTAGATTTTCCTCGTTAAACTTTGACTTAATCCCTCTTCAAATCTTTTTCAAATAAAGTATTTCCTAATAGTCCGCGTGTTGATGTTTAGCTACGAATAGTGATGAAGGGTAATCTACCTGTTAAGGTAGGCTTTTGATGAGCCTTAGATAGCTTGACCACATAACATCTAATTTTAATTCTTCTTTAAATCTGCATACTTCCCACAACCGATCATTCTATCCAAATCGCCTATTCTCTTCCTACCCCTACCTCGCTTACCCAACATTCTACCACCACAAACTTCCAAATCCCATCTGCGACTGTCAGCATCGTCTCTGAGTAACCCTTCCATCCACCTTTCCTGGCTTCTTTAGATTTCACGAAGCAATCGCTTATCCTTACCTACCATTCTTAGTACTTATTCAGTAGTTTTTCTCTCGTCCACCTCACCTTATCCAACCTTCGTCAAACCCACATCTCAAAAGCCTCCAATCTATGCTCATCATCCTTCCTCATGGACCAGGTTTCGGATCCCTATAATGCTACACTCCATAAGAGGTTTTTCACTAATCTTTTCTTCAAGTCCTTGCTTAAGGTCCCTTTCATCGGCTCCTTAGTTTTCGCAAAGGCCTCTTTTGCTACTGTCTAGGGAAAAGACCTCTTTTGCTAATGTCTAGGGCAAAGGCTTTGGCTAATATCCTGGCCAGTACGTCCATTTTCCTCTGTGATGCTTCCCAAATAATTAAACTTTTCTAGCTGTCCAAATGTATTCCTATCTAGTATGATATTTATCCGATCCTTCTTACTTCTCGAAAATTGCATTACTTTCGTCTTCTTGCTATTAATTTTCATCCCAAACCTCTCACACTGTTCCTTGTCAATCAATCAACAAGTTCTGCAGCCCTTTGATGAATTAGTAACTAGTGCTTGATCATCGGTGAACCTGACTGATTTCTCACAGTTATCATTAAATAAACAGAATGCATATCGATGAGCTCTAAAATCTAGTTCTATATCATATATCTAAGATCTATATCAAGTTCAATTTTGTGATTATCCATTCTCATCGACATCATCATCACTAGTATTTCAATCCGGAGATTGGTTGACCAAATCCGCTCTCTCTTCTAGCCCCTCGTCCAGTGCGATATCTCTTGGCAGTATTTCTTCTTTCCGACCGCTCTGAATTCACACGAGTAATAAAAACAATGTAACTATTCACATTTTCTCATTCCACACAAGACCGGTTGCATTGTAGTGGCGACATCACCCGAGTGTATATTATTCATCCATCATTTCTCGATTGTCTGTTGCCTTTTGATCCAGAATAAAAACACTCCTACATACCCTTTGTATCCCACACAACGCAGGAATTAAGCGAAAAGGAATCGAAAAGGGTGGTGGGTCTGATATCGAGGTTAATTCCATTTTAACACCTTCCGCTTGGGATCATTGCTATTGATGCCAAGGTGGTTTCGAATGATATAATTGGAAAGGGAGCCGGCAGTTTTAATTGGGCGAGGAAACGGGGTGATAAAATGTTTTCATCCGTCACAGGTGAGGCCGGTACGGGGGGGGGAGGAGGGGGTGTAGGGGCTCCGCGCGTGCCCTATCAATTCGCCACCATCTCTGTGGATCACACCTCCGGGGCACGTCATTCACCTCTCTTCTTATGCTTATCTTGATTCCGAAGAAATGGACTGGAAGTAGGAAATGGATGTCATTATCTCGGAAAGATTAGATTTAAATAACGACCCCCACGGCGGGAAGGAGGGAAATAGATGTCTATATGGAGTTGTAATTATTGTTCCTCGGCGTATCGCGCCTGAAAAACCAACTATGTTGTTCCTACCTCCGTGGGTGGCGCGGCCGGGAAGGTGGGTGATCTAGCTTTGCGGTTGAGCGCCACATCTGAACTGTCATGATTTTATGTATCATATTAGATGATAACTAAACGTCTTGAAGGAGTTATCGAGAGTTATAATATCACATCTCTTCTATGTGCCATGACGGAAATGATTTCTTTTGCTCTCCGTCCCTTTGTTTTTGTGGCTGCGAAACATGTTTTTCATTTCTGAAGTCTTTTTTCAGTTGCTCATACCATTTTTAGTCTTCACTAATAGAGGGAAATATTCTACAGAATATTCTAGCAGAATACAGCATCTCCCTTCCTTCACACTAAATTCATTCCAATCAAATTCCTTGAAATATACAGATCTGAATGCTCGTTTTGGTTTTTTTAAACACAGAAAGAGAATATTTTTTTACTATTACGATTTTAAGAACAAGTCTTATTATTATTTTTGTTCCACAAAGTTTGTTGGGTAATGCCCTCCTATCTACATCCACACAATGCCCTGCAAGCCGCAGCAAGGGCGTGTGGCAGGGGGTGAGCCACCACCATACATTCACATGCACTCTCAATGCACATGATACACGTCATGCATTATGCACAAAAGGAGAAACTATCATGCAAAACCTACTATGAGAACTACAAAACATGCTGGATAATGTCAGACCGCTCACAACAAGCATGCACAACAACTAAAAACTGTCCTTACAAAGTGCAAGGTCAAGACGAGGAACTACATTATAAATACAAGCAAAAAAATA
>WURS02078129.1:0-10263 GCA_011762765.2 Rhinocypha anisoptera | reverse complement strand
TATATGCCGTGGCTTTCATTTGAAATAGATACATCATTGCTGAATCACTTTCTTTAAATTTCATTCTAACTTCAAGAGGTAGTATAACAACATGAAGGTATTTTCAGTAGATATGTACGTGAAAGTTCAATTACTACTTGTCCATTGTAATTGCTACCTTGTAACCTATATAAAGGACTATGTATTATAAATTGATTGAAACAAATGTTGAAGTTAAATGTCTTACTTGAATTCAAAGTTATCAAATATGTTGCGCTTAGTATATACCCCTGTCATGGGTAACACTGCATAACAACAGTTCAGAATTAATATCACACTATTTCCACATCTGATACGCAAATGCATCACAATTTTTATTCCAACTTACACTGAGGTAGTGGTGTTCCTTCTTAAAGTAAGAAATTAAGTGAGATTCTAGTGAGCTATTATAAGAAGCACTTGAGTGTCTGAGAAATGCATTTGTAAGAACAAACATAAGAAAGTAGTAGGCAAGCTATTACATAAAGGCTTGTGTATATCAAATGTCTATGGTTCACACCTGTATATGTTTTATGAAATAAATTATATTGTTCATTATTCAATAATTCACCTAACCCACTGCCAGTGGGCTCACATGCCGAATCAGCGGAGACTTCCACCTGAGTGGAGTTACATATACTGTTAACGCATAATAAATAGCTGTTAACCCTATGAAATTATAATGTGAGGCACTATCATAGTATTAAGTAATTTTTCCCAGGTGTTCATGGTTCCAACTTCTACAGATTTATTGTTCATCATTTTTACTGCAGGGAATCTAAAAAAGACAAATACATTTAGAAACATGCAATTAGTGATGAGAAATGCCGAATAATTTGTGAGAAAAAGACCTGTATCAACTTGCCATGACATTTACGTTGCCTGAAAAAGGGTCTGAGATGTCTCAGTTACAACAAATGTGAGGATTTTCTCCTCCACAGCAGTTAAAGGTGGTGTTTTACCCTGTAAAGGCATAACGTAGCAATTGATTATCACAAATTTATTGCATATTTAAGTAATTATACTTCCACATCACTCCGGTAATTACAAATCACATACGCATGAAGTACCTAGGATAATGTTTCACCCCAACAGTCGGTCAAAACTTACATTTTACAAGTACAAAAAAAAAAAACATCGCTTTCGTCATCATTCTTCTTTTCAACAAGATTCTGAATGAATATCGAAATGCAACTTTCTGCAGGAAAACAGTGCATACTTACAGCTTTTTTCGTAAGCTCAGAGAATTACATCACCTTTATAACTGACTGCACCATATAACTTTGCTTTATGAATTTTTCAGACCTGTTCAAGGCTCTGGAGCTAGGAAGAAAACTCCAGCGGATGACTTAGCCCCGGCGTGTCACGGAATAAGGTGTGGAGCTAATTTTCTGGAGGGAGCTCTAGCTCTATCTCCGGAGCTCCGAGTTACGGAATAGCCCCCCAGGATTCCAATCCCATTTGAATGCCAATGAAGGAAAAATAGCATCCGTGGATTTTATTACTAGTAAATATGCTCAACAATGCTTTTAATATGACCCAAAGGATACTTATTGTTTTGACTTTCTAATGCAAGCATTCTTAACAAGTTATTGATCTTAGCAACCAAACATTATATGATAGTAAATGTTTGCAGTGGAACAATTTATAAAATTTACCATAGCATATTATTTACATGTAATGGATATTTTTTTCATAAGTTGAGGCAATGTTATAAAATATATGGCAATATTTGAATGAAAAACATTTTATATGCAATCTTAGTGTGGAAGGTTGGCATAAGATCATTGAGATTATTATTAATTTTAAATTGTGAGTTATAAATCTAATGCCTTTTTATGTTTTAATATTGATTTAGATCATTCATAAAACTATTATATGGTATAGTATAACCAAAGTTAAGCAGCAAAAATAAAAATTTTAAAACATAAATTTGAAACTATTTTGTTTATTTTCCTGTCGTTAGCTTTCATTTGATGATTTCAACACAGGATGACAAATCAATTGTTCTTGTATTCCTAAACACTATGGAATGCATTTTTTTTCAAATTACTCTTTATTTCACATATTAAACATGCCTCCAGGTCCCATTTTAATATTTTGATTAATTCTTAATAATCACTCAGTCCTATCCAGTTACCATTCCTTTTATTTTTCTCCTTATATTTTTTTCTCCTATTTCATGTCTTGCCTTTGTGCACTACTTGCAATACACACCTTTCCACTCAAAATGTAGTTAGACCAAGCGAACTCCTATATTCTTATATGCATTATTAGTGGTGCAAAAATTTCATTGATTTCACATACTGCATCTGTTTCCAGCTGAAACAAGTTCAGTGCACCCGTGGCAATGGTGGATGTATCATGTGAGAAGCATTAAGTTTCATTCAAGTTTTATAGCATTAAATTCATTAGCTGAGGCCTCTGTAAACCTACAGGAGACTTTTCTGGGAGACTGTTTTGCCCTAAGGTATTGCTAGAAGATGATTTAAAATTTTTAAAGAGAGGAAATGCTCAATTTCAAAAGGTGTATTGGAGATTTCATTTGCTCTTATGGGAGCAGTAATCATTAACACTGCTGGTGCTGTCGTGAGATGTCAATGAGTAAAAGTTAAGACCACCATCATAAATCTAGAAACATGAATCGGTTGCCACCCATATGTTGTTAACAGAAAATTGTGTCATTTTTGTGTGAAATGAGCTCAGGGATAACTCATACTCGAACATTAGGCTGCAGGTCTGTTCCCCAATGAAAAGTGTCCCCTTCATATCCTTCCTGCAGTCAAAATGAAACTCGACCATGTCACCTCTACCTTTGGAGAATCACCTTTGTGCAAAGCATTTTTCATAGCCAGAAGACTGGTAGGAAAACAGAAATTGTTTTCATATGTTACTTGCTGATGAAATTCTCAACTGAAAGAATGATGCATCTTGCACAAACAGTAAATATTAACCTGATATTTTTGAAAATATTTTGCAAAGTAATTAATTTGAATCAAAAAGTTATAGAAATGATATAATTAAAAAACATCTCTTATTTATTGTGATAAATATAAACATTGTGTAACATAAACAGTTTTGTTTTTTTGCATGTTTGGTTTTTCACACCTGATACAGGATTTGATTAATGCACATGAGTGTATCTATCGTTGATATTCTGGTGTGAATGTCCATCTTTGATGGTCCATTTGGACACTTAACTTCTCTCTTCCTTGAGTTATGAGGGAAATGTTAACCTTTTCGAAATATTTCAGGACCAGATGGATGAGGCTGTTGGAGATATATTAATCCCAGGCATCCATGGAAATTTTAAAAACAAGTTGTAGAGGTAAGTTAAAATGGTTCAAATTCAACAGATTAAAAGCTGACCAAAGATCAATGGTGTCTATTAGTCTTATAATGGTCCTTGACTTAAGTAAAGTATAATTGTCTTTAAGGTGGTAAATTGTAATTGACAAATTAAAATCATGCTTTATAAATGTGCAGAAGATTATATCAGGAATATTATGTGAATCAACATGAGATTGGGATATGTTGAACAATTGCATGTGGAAGTTACTCTAGTTGTTTTAATGGTCACAAAAATGTGCATACAAATAATGTAGTGTTAATATACATGGTGTAATACTTAATATTGGTTTGTTCACACCAAAAGAATCAGTTAATTTGCATAAAATACTATAAAATAGGAACTAGTTGCTGTAAGTGCCTCTAAAAGAAACAACATTAAATAACAAAAGTGACATATGATTAGCCCAGGTTTGATTGTTTAATTGACTATTCATGCTGGAAATATTGCACCAACATCACAATTAAAAGTAAAGTGATACACTAGCTCCCTAATGTGCATCTATAATAAGTATATTGGTAATTATGATTACAGAACATTATAAAAATCTCATATGCCCAGTACAACTTGCAGGGTTGCAGTACAGTTTGCAGGGTTTCACATTTGAGTGTTGAAAAAGTTTTCAGAGAATGAATTGGTGGTGCAAAATTCAGTCATTAAGTGAAAACGTTTTTCATCTTACTATATAATTTATTTTAGGCCTTGAAATCACAATTTTTTAATGTAAACATCAAGAAGGGAAAAACATGCTCATCGTATCAGATTTGATATGTCATGTCCCCAACTTAATTTATTCTGGTACATGTGTCATAAGTAAAGGGTGTGATACTAGTGATTATTGTGCTCAAAATAAAACTATTTTGATCGCTTTTTTATTAAGAAGTTAATAACTAAGTATTGCCTCTTCTCTGTTCTAGGAGCATCTTATCATTCAATCACAAATTATTTTCTTAAATTGTATTCCTGGATAGAAAATGACAGTGGTTCTGCCTTTGGCTATGTTCCAATGAAAAGAGATAACTGGAAATGCTCTGTACTCAGGAAAATAATGCCCTGTATGCAAGATAAATAACAAGCCCCATTGAGTTTCTGCCGTCATCTACGAAGTAGTTGCAGGGAACATATAGGTAGTAGCCTTCTGTCATAGTCGTACGGCATATATAAGACATATGGTTTCAGGTTTCACTTGGTGGAATTCTCTCATCATGCAAGGGTTTAAAAGAGAACACACACTGTAATTCCACATGCAAAGTTTATCATATCACGACCAAGTGTCGCTGAGTCACAGAATCATCAGGTGAATATTCAGTCAAGTTTAGGTATTTATACTCTTAACAGGAGGGGGAAATACGGAAGGAGGTGGGGGCGAAGAGGAAAAGGAAAGAGAAGAAGTGGGGGGGGGGGATGATTGGGAAGGGAGGGAGGATTGTCAATTGGTGAGAGGGGTGTGATTGGGAGAAAGTCCTAGGGAGGGGGGAAGAGGAAAAAAGGAGTGTGGAGTCCATGAGGTAATGAGAAGGTAAATAAGTGGAAAGGCTGAGGTGATGGTGGGAAATTCATGAAATGGAGAACAGGAGGGGTGCAAAATTTCGTCGACAAGGTTGCCACTTGCAGAATTAAAATATATTTCCAATCCTTCCAAAGCATTTAACTTTAGTCCCTTCCCTTTTAATGTGTAAAATGTTTGGTTTGAAGTCACTTTGGTGTCGGTGTAGGTGTTTGGCGAAGTGGGAAGTTAAGTTGGAATTCATGTAATGAGTGCGATGCTCCTTGACCCTCGTTTCTATCTTCCTCCCGGTTTGGCCTATGTATATGGCTCCGCAGTCATTGCGGTTGAATTGGTAGACAGCACCACTCTGTTCTGTCATAACTACCTTGTCCTCGCTGGAGCCGAGAAGGTTCCCCAGCAGTATATTTTGATTGTAGAAGGCCACCTTCACCACATCCTTGGGAAGTGACATCTGCATTATGAGAGAAATTTTCCCTAGGAAGGGTGACCTACGACCACTTCTGTGGCTCACTCCCCTCTGGTGTTGCACTGTTAAATTTTCCCCAAGGCTAATTTTGTTTGCTTGCATCTGTAAGGGTCAATTAGTGTGTCAGTATACCCGTTGGAGAGGCAATTTGTTTATTATTTAAAAGTTTGTTGTTCCCGTTAGGAACGGACATGGGAATGGAGCAGAGCCTGTGCAGCATGATCTGGTGCTTTCCTGGTGAATGTTGTATGTGAGGTTCTCTCGGGTTGACAACCAGGTCAAGGGCACAATTGTGACTGACTCTACTCGATGGTCATTAAAATCATTCAGCAGCTCTGATGAAGACCCTCGAGTCGAGTGTCAAAACACCAGCCACAATAGAGGCCTTGACCCAGTTGTCAACCCGAGAGAACTTCACATACCTGTGCAGCATGCTATGAAAAGCTGTTAGTTTCTGTGAGAAATGGTGTTTGTAGTGATTACGTATCACTAGGATGGAATAGCACTGTTTCCTATAAATGGAGAAATCGAATTTCCGGCTTATGAATTTTATGAACAAATCAAGATAATTTAAGGTCCCATCTCTTGCGACCTCACTTGTGAGATTGATGTTTCTGTCAATGGAATTCAACACTTTTTAAAAACTTTTAATAAACTTTGAATGAGGAATTACGGTGTGTTCTTTTAAACCCTTGTGTGTTGTACGGCATGTTCATGTAGGTTACTTGAAATCTTAAAAAAATGTACTTAAAAGCATAAAAATCTGACCTTCCCAACGTTGAATCATGTATCTGTAGTGTAGCATCTGGTTGAAAAAATGCCAGTTCCTACAATATTATTAACAACAGTGAAAAATATCCTTGCTGTCTAACATATATTTTTTGATTCGTAAAAGTTAATTTGAATCCCAAGTTTGATCTCATACAGCTCACAGTGCACATATTATTCTTACCCTTGATTAAATATGTTATTCAGAGATAATAAAATTCAAGTTTTTATTTTTAGAATATTTTCACCATTAGGCATATTAAAAGCATTGGAAAATGTAACGTTATATGCACATTAAAAACACATTTTGCATTACCTATTTCAATTTCTATATCCAATGATTATGGCATTCAGTGTTAACAGAGATAGGTATCCAGGAATTCAGTAAAGTCAGTTATAGTGAGTGCTAATAAAATACGGAAAATAGCTGGTTATAAACGCACACTTGTTACAGTCGCCGGTCATTTTAATTCATCTCTATCGGCACGTATAACGGCGCCAAAAGTGGGCGAAAATGATCCATGAAGTAGTTGAATCAATCCATCTACAAATGCATTGAAAATATGGTAAAATTCTGTTATAACTCGGGATTAAGGGGTCGGAGTTTACACCCGCGTTATTACTGGAAACTGCGTGGGAAGCATTAAAAAATTTTCAAATAAAATTTGTAAGCAATTTATTTGGGGAATACGATAGGAATTGATGTTTAATGATTTAAATGCGTTGATGTGATCGTTTGAAGTAGCGGCACTTCGGTAGGCACGTAGTGAGAAAATAGGTTATCCTAGGACGAAATTTTTACTTATAGCATTTGGAATTGAAAGTTTTCGGGTGATGCACTATTTTTCCAAAAGACAGTATTTCTCTATAATGTTTGCCAATATTTCGTACACACCCTCGATACGAGATATACTCGTATATGTTGCTTTTCGAAAAGGCATGTCGGCGTGAGCCAATGGTTACTTAATCCCATATCAAAAACCCGTTATGTTAATGGAACCAAATTAATTATTCCATTTTCTTTTGGTTTCAGGTGTCGTCATCATTTCCGTCACGATGTGGATGTTCTTTCATCGCGATTGGCGAAATCGTTTTCCGATTCCGTTGGCTTGCCGGCTGGTAGAAGTGCCTTTCACCGTTGCGTTTTCAAAAAGAGAATACTTATTTTTAATGTCATTAGGAGGGCTGCTCTTCTTCCCTTTATACTTGGTGCATTTTGTTATATATGTACTCCGTAGCATTAGATGGATCGAGTTACCTGTCCTAAATTTCTTTTATACTTATCCGAATTGGATGTAATTACTTCGAATGGTAACTCTGAACCGTTTAAAACTTTGGCAAAACTGATTATTTTTCATTACTTACCGACTTTCATGTCTTTTACTATCTCCTTATACATTGTAAACAATTTTGCACGGTTTTTTAATTCCTCCCAGTTGCCAAGATTCGAGTTACCATTGGGGAAGATGAAATAAATTAGAATTCATTATAGTGAGAAAAAAATCACTCCTTAATGTTTACTGATCCGATCTGCATGTAACTCAGGGTAACTACCTTTTCGTAGATAAAATAAAGATTTTTTCCTGAATAAATATATTGTCTTTCTCTTCTGTGTAGCTTCCTTTCCAAACAAGTAATGTAAAAAAATATATTTATCTGGGAGTAAATGAAGCTCTTCGCATTAAAAGTAAGTTAAAAAATATTGTCAAAGGCCTGAAAAAAATAGTAAGGCCATAGTAATAATATTTATCAATGGAAAATCTATTGTGCTTCTGCGGATTTGAACCCGAAATCTTCGGGTTTACAAGCTGGCACACTACCCACCAGACCAAAGCTCACAACGAAGGAACGGGTAGCAATAGATGTATTTAGTTTGAGCTTGAAGAAGGATTAAAATGAAAAATATGTATAAGTCCACGTTTATGCAAATTGTTTATAACGTTCGCGATGACGGTTTGGTCGGTAAAAATGTCCTCTGTCGGATGCGAGAGGTTATTATTACTCCAGGTGGTCAATGAACGATATATTAAAGAATATATGTTTTACTGCGCGCAAAAAAATAGTATCCTTCACGTTAATACGGGCTAGTACTGGGGGTGTAAGGGTGGTGGGTGGGCTTGGTAACCCAGTCAACTGACCCACCCGGTCGAATGGGTGGGGGGATTGTTGGTATCTGCCGACGGCCCACCCCCCTGACTGTCTAAATTGGGGGAGGCTATGCCGGTTTTTTTCTTGATTTTTGTTATGTAATTAGTGTGTTTGTCACATTCAACGAGGCTTTTTTGCTACATTGAGCTAAGCTAGCCCAATGCTCTCACCAACCCCTCCCAGCTCGTCGAAAATGTTTCAACGAGCCACCAAGTCACACGGCGGACTTCCATATTTTTATACCATCCCGCCATTTTGGCCGAGGGTATGTCAATGGAATTTCCACCGGCAGACCTGGTCACTGGATGTGGGGGGGGTGGGGTGCCTGTTTGCGACAGCCCCCTACCCCACCCCATCCCCCACCCCCCATTTTAAGGGGGTTCCCTTAAATCAGCTCACTGAATGTCGATTCCCTGGGTAATATAAGCGACATGGTTCACTACGAGTAGTAAATATTCAACAGCTATAACTAAGTTTTTTTTACTTCTAATTGACAATCTATTCATTGTTTTCAGTTACAAATTATTATTTACCTTAAATGCAATGAATAAATGTCATTTTAAACAGTTCCATATGCACAAAAAACACCTATATTGACTGTCGGGAGGTCGGGTTACAGAGGTAAAAAGGTTACAACGATGAAAACATTCATCAAAATCAAATTATTGAGGGGCAATAAATAGCTGTATTGATTGTAATGTAATTGAAAATCTCGCTATAATTTGTAAATGATGTCATTTTTTTTCGTAATATTCACTGTTTTGTAACTTGGATAACTATAACTTGGATAACTGCCTGCGTATATACAAGGATTAATTACTATTATATTTTACAGAGTCAATATATATTACTGTAGTGCGATAAATAGTTATCCAAGTTACAAAACAGTGAATATTACGAAAAAAAAATGACATCATTTACAAATTATAGCGAGATTTTCAATTACAATACAATCAATACAGCTATTTGTTGCCCCTCAATCACATTTTACGAGTAGCTAAAAATAAGACAAAGGCTCTATGTTAACTGGAAGCCGAAATATTGTTATATTTTGGACACCGGGTCATTTATAAGATGCGCTATCCGTTTTGCTACGTGCAAGGGACGCTCTAACCGGTTCCACAATCACTCGTCACCAATCACCGAGAGGAGAATCCTGTAAACTTCTGTCATTGAGACATTTTCAGCTGAGAAAAAAATTTCCAAGACCCAAAAAACTATGAAAAAACATGTACTTATAAAAATTTCTGAATTACGATAAAAAAATACAACAGCGTAACAAGATTCTAACGACACCAAAACAATTACTCGTAACTGGACTCGAACCACCTGACGCGAGAGTGGAATGCGAGCACTTGAGCCACGAGACCAAAACCCACTTTAAGAACAATGCAAACAATTCATGTAATGGAGAGCAGCTCACGTAAGACAAAAAAAGTAAGTTCACGTACGGCCTAGTACGGGGGTTTAAGGGCGGGCTTGGTCCACCTAGTCGAGGCCGGCAAATGTGGTCAGTGGAGGTGAAGGGGACATACCGACGGTAAACACCCCCTTTATACATTAATCATATTACCTTTATTAGACATTAAGTATTCAAAAAATGCAGTGGCCCTCGTCAAATTAAATACAACACGGCACAGCGAAGTAGAATTAATTTACCATGTATATATATATTTACTCTAAATATGATTATATAACTGTTATATAAGTAAAATATTATTAAAAATATACCACTTAAGAATACCAAATGATGCTTTGATTTTATTCTGCCAGAGAAAAAGAGTATTTTGGTGGACTTGGTGAAATTATGATATAACCCCTCCCTCTGAAGAAATACCAACCCCTAGATGGGGGAGGGGGAGCTGGAGCAGGCCCCTACGGGGTACCCACCATCTACCAAGGCGTAGTGGGTGACCCCCCCCCCCCCCCCCCCCCACCCCCACCCCCCCGCAGCGCAGGCAGAAGGAGCCAGGAACCTCGCGCGGTTATCGACGGCGACGCCAT